>PVLC010004889.1:0-80883 GCA_004027655.1 Graphiurus murinus | reverse complement strand
TCTCTGAGCTGTACCTCAGCCCTTTTTATCTTTTTATTTTGAAACAGGGTCTTTCTAAATTGCCAAGGCTAGCTCCAAACTTGTGATCCTCCTGTTTCAGCCTCCCAAGTACTGGGATTAGAGGCATGTGCCACTGCGCCTGAACAGATACCATTTCCTTCTTGACTATACTGTACCTATATTCCTGCATATATCAGAAGCCTATTCTTCATAGATTAAATATGTTAAGCTCTGAGATAGTCATATTTACTTGTTGTATAACAGCAACATATGGAGACCTTAAAAATATACCTCTTAAAACTGTCTGAACAGAGACTGCTCAGGCCCCAGCTGCTGCTCTTGGGAGTTTCTCAGCACATTTGTTTAGGAGACATGAGCTTCTCTCAGCCAATGGCTAAGCTAGGTGGGAATAATGGGCATTTTCCTGAGATACACAAAAGTCCTCTGGCAGATTACATGAGCTCAGAACATGCTGTCAGCCTTGCTGAATGTCTGTAGAACTTTACTGTATTCTGTGCTCTATTTACCTACCCTCTATCTTTTTCTATTCTCCTTCATAAGGTCAGACCAACATCCTGACATAAGAACTCTTCCAGCCTCTGACTCTCTCCTTTTCCATCATAAGCAATTCCCCTAATAAATCTACATGCTTAATTCTGCCTTCGTTTCTACTTCTCAGATGATACACACTAATACTAGTGGTACCAAGAGTGTTCTGAGATAATATGTGGTAAAACAGATTTGGCCTGGTGTGATGGTGCACACTTGTAATCCTACTACTTGGGAGGCTGATGCAGGAGGATCACAGATTTCAGGCCAGCCTCAGAAACTCAGCAAGGCCCTCAGCAACTTAGAAAGATGCTTTAAAACAAAAAGGATAAAAAAGCACTGAGGGTGTAACTTAGAGATAGCATGCCCCAGAGTCCCATCCCCACTATCAAACAAACACATAAACAAACAAACAAACAAACAAACAAACGAAAACAAAGCATAACAAAGCACTGAGATTTGAAGTTGGCTTATTCACTGCCAAGCAGGTGAAAAGAACACAATCCTGACTGGAAGGTGGGGCACAGTGGCAACTTAACCACTAAAAATCCCATGAAAAGGTCCTACTGGAAGAAAATGATGTGACAAGTGAAAATTATTGGAAATATATGGGGAGAGGGATAGAAGATAAAAGAGATAGCTGAGTTGAAAAGCTGTACTGATGTATTCATGATGACATGAATAGGAAAAATGAGAGACTGAGCCTTTTAAAAAGCAGTCAATAGGGACAGGGAGGTAGAGAGGGGAATAGGAGTAACAGATGAATGAAACACTTCAAATCATGCTATGCCCCATGTTTGAAGATATAACCATCAATCTCACTAGTATGTATGGGGAGGGGTGGGTAGCAGAGTGGGCCCAAGACTTGTGCGCTTGATTGTTTGTATGACTTAGAACCTCAGTATGATGTACAATTAAAATAAAACAATAAAAGTATACTTTTTAAAAAGCAGTTGATGGCTACGTGTGACAGCCAAAGGTCTTCTCAAAAAGTCCTTATCTTCTGCAGTGGAAAATGGGCACAGGTGAGTGGTGGGCTATCAAATTGTTACTCAGAGTAGCGATACATTTAAATGCCTAGACAAAGTGATTCCCTTACACAAAGATGATTCTTAGATGAAGAAAATGGGCCCTGAAGTATGAGATGGTGACATTTGCCTGGATGCTGACCCTTCAACTCCTTCAAATCCTCTATGTGTGTGGAGATGGCCACTCTTCCCTACAGCAGTGCTGGAATATTCTGAAGAGACCTCCCCACTGAACTGCAACAGGTGTGTGTGTGTGTGTGTGTGTGTGTGTGTGTGTGTGTGTGTGTGTGTATCAGAAGCTATCTCTACATCCTACCCTGACTGCCAGGCAAATAAACATGGTTAAATTCTAGCGTGATATGTATGGAGGATGTGCTGTGTCTGTATCGGCAAGGGTCAGAAGAATGTTCATGTTATTAAATTTTGAGAGAATACTTAGTAAGGCTGGATAAACAAGAATTTAGTGATTTGGGGTCATTTTCTCGGTAAAAAGGATTCAACATCCTGGCAGGAACTCCAGAGGATGATTTTGCTACTAGGATGACTCTTAGGAGTCTGGACAACATGATTGCCAAAACAGAAGTAGGAATGCCTGAGTTTCTTTGGCAGACAGAAGTTAGTTAAAGTATTAACAAAACTAAAGAAAATACACATGTTGGAATGAATATGTTAAGGGATGCCAGAATATCCCACAGATAATAGTGCTTCATGGGAAAACTTAGAGGACCATATCACTCATCAAGCCCAACAGGAATTTGCCTCTGAGAAGCATACCAGAATTGCTAAGAAGTTCAATGTTACTTTCCTATAAGTCAGGACTGGTGGCAGGAGAGGCATTCACAGAGCTGGGATATTAATATCCATGTAGATGCAGCCATAAATTAATGAAGACAGATGAAATAACCAAACTGCCAGCAATTACTGTAATGCCCATGGTTGGATGAACAGCCAAGAAGGCTTAACTAAAAAGGGTTGTGGATATGGTTAATTGAACATTGATCTCTATGGACAAAATAAATGGACACCACCATGGGGTGTTGCTTACAGTGATAGCTCAAAAAGGGGAAAAAAATGGAAGAGCAGGATGCTGAGGATAGCTACTCCAATAAAGTACTGAAATCCCTTGCTTACAAGTTATGAGTTCTGAAACCCATTGACAGAGCAGGTTCCTGGGTCTCAAGGACAAAGGACCATGGTAGAATGCCACAGCTCCTTAACAGCTGGGTCTTGAGCAAGGCTCGGTCCACTAGAGTCCCGCAAGGCAGACAATTCCAAAAGAAGGAATGTGTGGCATATTCCACTTTGCATTATTATATTCTGGAAATTTGGGGTGCTTTGGGTTTTGCTTTTACATTAATTATAAAGGAAAATTACTTAGAAACATGTGGCCTGACATACTGATCTCTTATCTAAAAAAAAAGCAGTGCCTCGAGACAACCCAATTCATTAACCTTTTACAAGCATTAGATTAGAAACAGGCTTTGCAAGTTATTCTAAATAGCTACTACAAATAGTCTTTTGCCCACTCCCACCAGGTCTCCCTGGAATTTTTACAGGATACATTAACTCTCTAACTACCTGAGATAAGATAGAACACTGCTTAAAAGGGCTAAGCAAATTGTAAAGATTTTAACTAATGGAGAGATGCATCTGAGTGAATCACCTCTCCTTAGGCACTGTGAACTCGAATCAAATTTGCCATAAAAGCAGCTTCTTGATGGAAGAAAAAAAAGCAACAAAAAAGCAAACAAAACAAGAAATTTGAACTACGACTAAAGAGACCCCAGAAAGCCGACCAGGGAGAGCAAAGGAGTCTGACCGTACAGAAGCAATGCCAAGCCGCGGAGTTGCGGCGACCCCCTGGCAGCCAGGCATGGAGTAAGTGACTCCAGAACTTCACATCCTAACCAGGCGGCAGATTCCCGCACCTTCCACTGTAAGCCCCCACGGGACCATCCCAGCTCACGTCTCCCTCCAGAGACGAAGCAACGATCGATTAAAACTGCCACAAAAGCAGCTTCTTGATGGAAGGAAAGAAAATAAAAGCAGAAAAAAAAAAGTGAATAAAGCACAAAAGCAGCTGAACAGAACCCAGGGAGAACAAATAAGTCGTGTACATAAATGCGCAACTGTACATATGCTGTGAACTTGTGGCTGCCATCTGGTGGCATATCCCCGCAGGATCAACAGTGATCAAGAACACCTGGGACACCTCAGACCACTCCTCCCACTGGAACCAGAGCAGCAGGGATCTGTAAGTTAGATTGCACCCCAGGGATGTGGGGGCCCCTATAAAAAGTGCAAACTCAGTCACCTGCCCTTCAAGTGATGGGATAGAGCAGAAGTGTGGGAGGGTCCAGTACACACATAGCACAGAGAACTTCCAGGCACCCAGGAAAATGCCCAGCATATAGATTGCACTCCCGCCACCAGCAAGGCAGAGAGAGACACAGACAAGCCCTGTGGAGAGCTCAGAGACACAAGCTTGCAGCAGGAGAGGCATCAGCAGAACCCCCTGCCTGCACTGACAGAGCAAATAAGAATGCCAGAGACACACTCGAAAATTTAAGCTCTGTACTTACAAACTAGCAGGGTTTTTGTTTTTGTTTCTTGTTGTTGATATTGTTGTATTTTGGTTTTTGTTTTTTGGGGTTTTTTTTTTTTTGTGTGTGTGTGTGTTGTTTTATTTGTTTTTACCCTGTTTTCATTTTGTATTGCCTTGATTTATTTATGTTTGTTTGGATGATTGGTTGCTTTGTTATTTTTTGCTTATTTTGTTGAATCTCCTCCTATCCCTTTTACAAGCTTCCCTCCTCTCTCCCATCTATATTCTTCTCAACACATTTAGTCTTCTCTTTTCTTTTTCCTTTTTTCCCTGTCTCATATCAAGACCATCTCATACTACCACACTTAAAACTCTACATTGACTACCAGAATCCCCCGACATATCTACCATCTTTAATTTTTAAATATATCACCACAACACACTCAACCTCTTTTTCCACTGGACCATACCCTCTACTTTACCCTATTCTTGCATTAATCACTGTGACTTCTCACCCAACTTTTACCACTGAACACAACCTGTACCTGTATATACCGGTGGACACCTCTAACCCCCCACTGCAGAGATTGGACGAGAAAACTTGCAAGAGCACCAAATATATAAATTTAAAAACAGGGTAACCACGGGAAGGAAAAATAGCAAAGAAACAATGAGCTACCACAACCTCTCAATAACAGATCTCACCAACCCAGAATGGAATGGCAGAGATTACCAGAAGAACAATTCAGATCTTTAATACTAGGAACAACACAGGATTTTCAGAAAGAATGTAGGGAGAGATGGAAAGAAATAAAGGAACAAATAAACAAAGAATCTGACACCCTGAACAGGAAACAAAGAGATGTACTGAAGGAAGTGAAAGATGCAATAACTGAAATGAAGGCTTCAATACAAAATATAAACAGTAGATTAGACGACAAGGAAAATATAATATCACTCTTAGAAGATGACCAAAAATGAATCCATAGCACATAATTTAGAATAAAAAAAATCCGAGAGTATGAATTGGACATTGATGAGATCTGGGCCAATTTTAAAAGAGCAAACCTAAGAATAATAGGCATAGAAGAGGGATTAGAAGTTGAAACTTATGGAATAAACAATTTTTTTTGAAGAAGTAATGTCAGAGAATTTTCCAAACATAGAAAGAGAAGTTGACACACAGGTACAGGAAACATATAGAACTTCCTCGAGACAAGACCAAAGAAGAGGTTCACCACGCCACATAATAATCAAGTTGACTAATGTAGAGGCTAAGGAGAGAATTCTAAAGGCAACAAAAGTAAAAGGCCAAGTGACATTTAAAGACAAACTAATCAGAATCACTCCAGACCTCCCAAATCAAGTCATGAAAGCCAGGAGGGGCTGGAGTAACATATTCCAAACTCTGAAAGAAAATAACTTGCAGCCAAGATTCTCATACCCAGCAAAACTCTCTCTCAAAATTGATGGGAATATAAAAACCTTCCATGACAAACAAAAACTGAAAGAATTTATGTCTTCTAAACCAGCACTAGAGAAAATACTCAAAGAGATGAACTACAAAGAAGAACTAACAAGTAAACTTCAGAACCAGAGAAACAATAATTTCCAGGAAGCAAACAACTAAGCAAAGAAGAATAAACTCCACTGAAAACAGAAGTCAAAACTCAAAATGTTAGGAAATAAAAATCATCTCTCAATAATCACACTGAATATAAATGGTCTCAACTCCCCAATAAAAAGGCACAAGGTGGCAAAAAGGATCAAAACCCAGAATCCATCTATATGCTGCCTGCAAGAAACACACCTTACAAGCAAAGATTCCCATAAACTAAAGGTGAAGGGCTTGAGTAAGTTAATCCATGCCAATGGAATTCTAAGACAAGCAGGAGTAATAACCATGATATCAGATAAATTAGACTTAAATCCTAAGCTTATCAGAAGAGACAAAGCAAGTTATTTTTTACTAATAAAAGGAACAATCCAGCAAGAGTAAATAACAATTATCAACATCTATGCCCCAAACGTAGGTGCAGCCACTTTCTTAAAACAAACTCTGTATGATATAAAGACACACATAGATCCCAATACACTACTACTGGGAGACTTCAATACTCCTCTCACATCACTAGACCAATATTCTAAACAGAAAGTCAGTAGAGATGCCTCAGACCTAAGAATATCATAAACCAAATGGACCTATTAGACACATATAGACTCTTTCACCCAACTACAGCTGAATTCACACTTTTCTCAACTGCACATGGAACCTTCTCCAAAGCAGACCTACCTCAACATCATAGAGGCAATATACAATAGGCCCACAGCCAACATCATATTAAATGGAAAAAAACTGAAAGAGTTTCCACTAAAAAGAGGAACAAGACAAGGATGTCCATTAGCACCTCTTCTGTTCAATATAGTTCTTGAGACTCTAGCCAGAGCAATAAGACAAGAGAAGGAAACCAAAGGGGTAAAAATAGGGAAAGAACTAAAACTATCCCTTTTTGCAGATGAAATGATACTATACTTAGAAGACCCAACAAAGTCAACCAAAAAACTCATAGAACCGATCAACAAATTCAGCAAAGTGTCTGGATACAAAATCAATCTTAAAAAATCAGGAGCTTTCCTGTATACCAACCATAAATTCACTGAAAAAGAAATCCAGAAAACAATTCCATTCACAATAGCACCCCGAAAAAATAAAATACTTAGATATAAACCTAACCAAAGAGGTAAAAGACCTCTATAAGGAAAACTATAAAAAGTTGAAAAAAGAAATTGATGAATACCTTAGAAGATGGAAAGATCTTCCATGCTCTTTGATAGGCAGAATAAATATCATCAAAATGGCCATCCTCCGAAATGTGATCTACAGATTCAATGCAATACCCATGAAATTACCAAGGTCACTCCTCACAGACATAGAAAAATCAATCCTTAAATTCATTTGGAACAACAAAAAGCCCAGGATAGCCAAAGTAGTTCTTAGCAACAAGAACCATGCAGGAGGTATCACAATACCTGACTTCAAACTCTACTACAAAGCCACAGTAATAAAAACAGCATGGTATTGGCACAAAAACAGACACATAGACCAATGGAGCAGAATAGAAGACTCAGAAACAGACCCACAAGCTTACAGTCAATTGATTTTTGACAAAGGAGCCAAAAATATACACTGGAAGAAACATAGCCTCTTTAACAAATGGTGTTGGCAAAACTGGTTAACCATATGCAGGAAAATGGAAATAAACCCCACTTTCTCACCCTGCACAAGAGTCAACTCAAGGTGGATCAAAGACCTAGAAGTCAGGCCAGAGACTTTGCAGGTACTTGAAGAGGGCATAGGACCAACACTTCAACACATAGGCACAGGTAAAAACTTTCTCAATAAGACCCCAAAAGCACAAGTAACTCAAATGAAGATCAATACATGGGATTGCATTAAAATGAAGAGCTTCTGTGCAGCAAAGGAAACTATCATGAACCTCAACAGAGAGCCCTCAGAGTGGGAGAAAAATTTTGCCAGCTACTCTTCTGATAGAGGTCTAATATCTAGAATATACAGAGAACTCAAGAAACTCACAGCTAAGAAAACAAATAACCCAATCAAAAAATGGGCAAAGGATCTAAATAGGCACTTCACAAAAGAAGAAATATAAATGGCCAATAAATGTATGAGGAAATGTTCTACATAATAATCAGAGAGATGCAAATCAAAACTACCTTGAGATTTCACCTAACTACAATCAGAATGGCAATCATAAAAAACACGAACAAAAACAAATGCTGGGGAGGTTGTGGAGAAGTGGGAACCCTAGTACATTGTTGGTGGGATTGCAAATTAGTGCAACCACTGTGGTAACCAGTATGGAGGATCCTCAGATGAATGGGAATGAACCTACCATATGATCCAGCAATACCACTTCTGGGTGTCTACCCAAAAGAATGGAAACCAAACTATCAGACCAACGCATGTGTGTGTATGTTTATAGCTGCACAATTCACAATAGCCAAACTATGGAAACAGCCAAGATGTCCATCGACAGATGAATGGATTACAAAACTATGGGATATGTACTCAATGGAATTTTACTCAGCCATAAAGAAGAACAAAATCATGTTATTTGCAGGGAAATGGATGCAACTGGAAAACATTATGTTAAGTGAGATTAGTCAGTCACAAAGAGTAAAAAAGCATATGTTCTCCCTAATATACGGATGCTAGGGAGAAGATGGGGCATAAGAGGGTCTTCAGGTGAACGAGGAGAACCCCTAGATAAGCAAAGAAGTTGACTTAACTAAAGGAGATGGATGGTGCGGGGGGAGACACCCTAATGCACATGATGTACTTTCACAAATATATTAAAGTCAATCACTAAAACTGATCTTGAGAAGGAGGGAGGGCGAGGGAGTGGGGTGGGAATTGGGGAAGGGGTTAAATGAGAAATGTGTGCATATATGCCTTTATCAGCTTGTACCCAACAAAGATGTATGATTACAATGCATCAATTATTATAAAAAACAAAATAATAATAATAAAAAAGATTTTAACTTATTTTAATGAAAAATAATTTTTATATATGTGTTTTAACCTTGACTGGTTGAGGATATCTTTTTGAAAAATAAGTTCTATATGCCTCATTGCAAAATAGTATAAAACAGTGGCCAACACATAATAAAACTGATATGCTTCTTCACTGCATTTGGTATGAACGTATTCTTGCGACCTCATCTCATTCCACACCTGTCGAGGGACCCCCAACCCCACTGCCTCGAGGGTTGGACCCTGGCAGTATAGTCAACATGCAAAAGAGTCTCTGGCTGGTCTTCTCAAGGAACAGTTTTACATCAGCAGCTCAGTGTGTGGCTCTGCTACTGAACATTTGGACAACGAGATGTAGTAGTACCTGAAAAGGCCTTGGCAAGTATCCCCAGAACCACAAAAAAGAAAAAAATAATCAGCCAATGTTGTCATCCTGTGACCACGATGCCTGTTCTGATGTGGCCAGTAATGTGAGAGATGGCCAATAATGCAAGGTGGCAAGTCATGTGTTTTTCTTCTATGATGTCTGCTTTTCTGGTGGTCATGAGCATGTGAAACAGATATCTTCATACTTCAAGTCCATTCTCATATGCACATGAATCTATATATGCCCTGGACTTTCTTGTGCCTCATCTCCCAGACTTTCTTCTTCCTGTTCAGATGGATAGCTATTGACTGTTGCTCAATAGTTTCTAAATATTCTTACTTTAGGTCACTTGAACACAAAATAACTATGGTTAGTTTACAGCTTCTTCCACCAGAAAATTTTTCCTCTTTATTTTCTTTCATTGGACTTACTGGAATGGGGTGCAATTTAGCTGCTGTCCATTTATCACTTGTGCCTATGTACCAGACTATTTATAAACCAACTTGAAGCTTGCACAAGTAAAAAGTATTTCATTGTCATATAAGTGTTTTAAATATTTGCTTCTTCTTCCATTTTCTCCAAGAAGCAGATGGCAACATGGGATTAAATGTACAAGGATGATATTGCACAGAAAATTCCTGAGTAAGAGAATGGGAGGGAGTCAGAGAAGTCTGGGAGAAATGGAGAGAAGGTTGGGTACACGAATCTTAGGCTTTTGTGCAGTCTAAGAAAGATTTAATAAGCACACCAATCCAAAGCTGCCCATCAAAAGAGTTCTGGACTATATAAGAATTAGAATGTGATAGCATCCCTGATATACTCAGCCAGTCTTGGACTAGACTCTGAGAAGTATAGTTTCTGCTCAGACATAATGAGGGACTTCAGAGCCATCCTGTGAACTCTTCAATCAGTAAGACTTCTGGTAGTCAACTTATAAATGTAAGTAAACATGTAAATTGCAGTATCAATTTAAATATTATTTTATAATTTTAATAGAGTGATTTAATTATGGATATAGGAATGTGTTAAAAAACCAAAAAATATATAAACACAAGCAAGTAATATGTTGGAAGATGATTATACTTAAATCAGCATTCTATATATTTCAATAATGCAAATTATTAATAGAGGTTTTTAGGTTTCAATGTGTTGTTCTTTCATTAAATAGAATTTTTTTCATGGCAATCCAAAAAATTGTTTGCAGATAAAGAGAAGCAACAACTAGTGCTTCTAGTGAAAGTCAACATTGACATATTTATGAGTGGGGATAAAAAAACAGGGACTTTGTTTTGCATGAAAATATATGCAGGGTTCAAATCTTGATCCAGACATGTGTTAGCTTTATGGCTTAGATTTTATTACTCAAATATTTTCATTATATGTCTTTTTCTTTATAAATTTGGAATATAATATCTTTATCAAAGTATTGTTATAATAATCAGGTGAAATAACAAAATAAATTTGCAATAAATATCACTTCCTCTCATTATCTCAAAATATTAAAAACTTGAAGTACTAAGTAATGAGGATTTCAGAGTTTCCATTTGAAGAGCCGATGGACGCAAATGAAGGTGGAAGGCTAGAAACTAGAAAACTTCTCTTGGGACTGTATTTCTATAATATAGATGTAAAAGAGTTGGCATGTATGCCAACTGTTTTCATATACATGTCATGGTTATTTGGGGTATCTGATTTTATGGTCAGAGATAAAGAACTTGGAAGAATAAAATTCCCCCTGTTTACAAGTTCCCCTTGCATTATTGGTGCTAAGGTTTGTTGCTTGGTGAAGTAGACCATATCTCACTCTTTTTTTAGACCCTAGCTGGTAGTAAATGAGTGTACCAGTCAGAGGTCATAGTGCAAAAAGAGATAGTTGCTTGCTGAGAACCCAACCTTGGGACATATATTAAATCATCCCATGGACAAAGATTCCAAGAAGGAAACAGAAGGTCAGAAGTACTGCTCATTAAATCCCTGAGATCAAGATTTTCAATGTCTCCCTGGTGCCTATGAGCCTCAATGACTGCAGCCAACAGGCCTGAATTTTATCAAACTTTTCTGGGAGGTACATAGGAGAGTAGCTCATGGGCACATAGGAGAAGTAGCTGAGCAGCTTCTGACTGTAGGATTTAACTCTTTTCATGAACAGTTATTGAGCTCTTATAAATAAGCTCATAAAGCAACTCTCCTCTGAGAACAAAGCAAATGCTCTAAAGGACATGATGGTCAAAGTTTAACTTGGAAGTGAGATTTAAAACTGTCTTCTAAACCATTCTGTAGAGTTTGAATAAGTGAAACATTTGAAAAAGTCTGAGTATCAGAGGAAAATCCACTGTTTCTTCCCTGGAAAGAAAAAAAAAAAGTAAAACAATACTGTAGAATCTGACAATAAGAAAAACTAAAGAAATAAGGATAAAGAAAAGGAAATACATACATATACTTATTTTGCAATTAAAGGTTTAATGATAAGAGCACCACTGGGTAACTGAGCAGGAATTTTAAGTATCTTGCTTAACATTCTTTTGTGTGTGGTGCTGGGGATTGAACCCAGTTCATCTGAGCTTCATTTCCAGCCCTTTTTATTTTTTATTTTGAAACAGGGTCTCACTATGTTGAAGTGAGTCTTGCTATGTTTCTGAGGCTATTCTTTTTTTTTTTTTTTTAATTGGTGCATTGAGGCTATTCTCATACCTTGATCCTCCTGTCTCAGCCTTTTAAGTACTAGGATTACAGGTGTCTGCCTCATTTAACATTTAGTTGATTTATAGCAGCCAAATTAGTTTTACTTTTATTTTGCCTGGAGGCAAGCTAGCCAACTGAGAAATTTTCATAAGTTGTTGAAACTTTGTTACCTGTCTTTTTTGCCCACTTTCATTTTTCTCAACTTTCTGTAATGAAGGCTTCTTTATGATACCACCGGATTTCTTCACTTTTTCCAATCTGATAACATTTGAAGCTGATGTCTACTTTATCCCTCACTATTGCATGCATCTTGGAACTTGGTTGCAATGATGAATGATTCCAGGTAGAGAAGTGCAGTCTATAAATGTGTAATGACTCCTGAGGAACCCTCAAAATTAACTTTAGTGAATTTGAACTGCAAACAGATGAGAGCCTTGTCTGTGGGTTTCTTGTATCACAAGTATTATGAGCAGCAACATCTCACACAGCATAGAAAGGTAACTCACAGGGCAGCTTTATTAGATTAGGAATGATTCATCTTCTTATAGTGAGAAGACCTGCAGTTTATCTTATTTGGCACATCCTTTCAAATCCTTCTGGAAGTGACTACTTACCCTGATTATGGCTCTCATTAATGTATTTCTAAATTGAAATTTCTTTTTCAAATCTTGTTTAGTTTTGCTTAGTCCTTATGACCTGAAATATTGGGTCAGCTTAATGAAAAAAAATTTTACAAAATGTTTTATAGGTTACCATGTAGGATAATTATCTAAAAGAATATTATCTTTTTAATAAAAGCTATAGAATTTTCATATGCAATCCAAATAAAGAATATCTGCTAGCAAATTTTCTCAGCTATTTTGGGAAATGTTTTGGTGATAATCTTATTTATATGGAAAAAAAAGACCCTTGACTGCTTGAATATTTTTCCTTATTTAAACTTCAAGTTAACCTGTGACATGTTCTCACTTTATAGATGGGGATAGTGTGGAGAAGAACACCCAGGTGGTGCATACCTGTAATCATAGAGAATCACAATCCAGGGACAGCCTGGAGAACTTAGTGAGAACTGATCTTAAAAAAAAAAAAAGACTAGAGATGGAAGTCAATGGTAAAGCATCCCTGGGTTTAAACCTCTGAACCAAAAACAAAATAAAAGAAACAAAACTGTAGGCTCTCAATATACTACTGTGGCTGGGGACCAATTTTTGATTCAGAGACACAGGAAGTATAACTTCATAGACACTACCTGCTGGTGACATTCAGGTGAACTTTGCAAATAAATGCTGTCTGTGAACAAACAGTGCTGGATTGATATTGCCTATAGATTCTCCCCTTTGAAATAAAAATGTACTGTAAATATTAGCCATTTTAAGACATATTAGAATATGGAGAGCAGCAAGCAGCAACAAAACAAAATCTGTGGGATTTTGATTAAACAATTACTCTCAAATTTATGAAATGTGAAAACTGTTGAAGCTAGCTAAGCAAACCTAGTTGAAGGTAAAGTCCTGGCCCTGACTTGAGAGAATTGACTGTAGCGCATCTTTTCCTTTATGTGTGCTAATCTCTACTTGTCTTTATTTTTTTACTGGATACTTTAAGGTTTTAGCTATCTCTGGGGCAGATATCAGAACTGAGTTATGATCTTAAGTTATTTTTATTGTTCTTTTAGATCTCCTTACTGTAATATTTCCAGTATGCAGTAAAAAGTCTGATGATCTGTGTTTAATAAATACTTATTGAATGAATACTTTATTAATTTACAAAGGCCAAGTGACTTAAAATATTACAACTTTTGGTCTATTATTGTTACTATTATTATTATCATCATTATTTTCTTCTTTTTAAAGTGGCTCCACTTGAAGCATAGATTAAAGTTCCTTCTGGAGAATCACAGTGTACAGTTACATAACAGTGATTAAAAAACGCTCTAGATAAATACATTCAGGGTTTCCAAAATGTGATTGATCAGGGAACACCTTTTTCTACATAATTCTCAGGAATATCTTCCATAAACTACTCTAGCAAATGGCAGCTTATTTTATTTATTTTTAAATTTACTTTTTAAACTTACATATAAAAACATAAAAAAATTATAAATACCATGTGATGATTCAATACATGTGTATGTTTTGAATCAATTTAAACAAATATCTATCATTTCTTTATGGTAAAACTTTCAAAATCTTTTCTTTTAGCTTTTATTGAAATGCACAGTACACAATTGTTATCTATTGTCACCTTTGTTCATTAACACACCAGGACTTCTTACTCCTAACTGCAACTTAGTACTCATTGATAAACCTTTCCCCGTCCATCCCTTCCTACTCTCCAGCTTCTGGTAACATCATTCTACTTTCAATTTATATGAGAATTTTCTTCTTGATCTGCTATTTAAGTCTTGAGTCACATTGAGTCTAAAGAGAAGATGACAGATTGATTTATATACCATAAACCTAATAGTCCCTTCCAACATCCAGCTTCTTCTAATAGCTTCTCTATTGCACCAATGACTCCTATTTATATGAATACAAATAGTTTCCTGAATTGAGTACTGTCTACTTATTCTAATTGAATTTTTTTTTCATTCATCATATCAGATTCATACAAAACTTTTCACTTTAAAGTATACCTTTTGCCAGGTATGGTGGTGCACACTTGTAATCTGAATAATGGGAGGCTGAAATAGGAGGATCGCAGGTTTGCAGCCAGCCTCAGAAATTTAGTGAGAACCTTGGCAACTTAGTGAGACCTGGTTTCAAAATTAAAAATAAAATAGGGTGGCACATGTAGCTCAGAGGTAGAATGCCTCTTGGTTTAATCCCCAGCACCACAAAAAAGTATTTAATACATCTTTGTCCTAAGCCATCACTATATCATGCCATTTCTTCAATACAGCCATGGTATCTTATCTTTGAATCATAAAAACTTAGCTCCTAGCCCACAAAAGATATTCAACTAATTTTTATTAGAAGTTAAATGAATTAATAAAATAGTTCAATACATTTGAATGCAAATCAGTGCTTCATTCAAATTAATATCTATTTGTATTTTACTCAGCTGTTTCTTAACCAAATAAGACACTGTTAATGGTAGCCCATTAAAGAAGAAGTTCTGGGTGTTCAGAGGAAATGTAACATTGGTAGGCAATTATGCTTTGCATAGTATGGTTATGACTGGTTTAATTAAGAAATGGAGGGTTGTTCTCAGAAGAACAACTAGATATTTGTCTCATATACTTGAGAATTTTCTTTCTGTTTCATCTGGCACCAAGAGGATCCTAATGCTGTGCTATCAAAGTCTGTTACTGGGATTTTTGTTCATTTTTAAATAGCAATAAGAATAGACTTAAAACATATCATGTGTTATCTCTCCCTCAGTACTAATTTGACCAGGGTAGATGATGTCTAAGATTAATTATATATAATCTGTTCATAATTACAGCAAATCTAAACTTTCAGGTTGAGAACAGCATTTAAGCACTATTTAGAGAGAACAGCATTTAAGCACATTTAAGTACTATTATCTTACTCTAAAAAAATCTAGATTTTGACAGTGTATTGACTGTGTGTGTGTGTGTGTGTGTGTGTGTGTGTGTGTGTGTGTGTGTGAGAGAGAGAGATAGAGAGAGAAAGAGAGAGAGAGAGAGACACCCTGGGATTGAACATGGGGGTGATACTCCCAACCATTTTTATTTATTTATTTTAGAACAATGTTTCTCTAAGTTCTAAAAAGTGCTGTAAGAAACACAAAAGACAAGATTAGGAAAATATTTGTAATATATATGAGACAATGAGTAAATTGTTTGAATTCAGTGTTTATTTAAACCAATAAGAAAACAAATACCAGTCGAATAGTAATATTGGCAAGGGGTATGGATGAAGAAGTCAAAAGACAATGCAAATGCACAAACAGAAAAAAATCATGAATTTCACTTAAAACTAAATACAAAAGTAAAACAGAGAAGTGATTTTTAATCTATAAATATAGTACTTGTTATTATTCATGTTAAAAAGACTGAGGAATAATGTGGCCTTCATTCTTTGTTAGTAAAAGGACATACAGATGTTATAATTTCATGCAAATTTGATATATTTTTAGTGACTCACTTTATAATTGTTCTCACAAAAGAATACCAGAATATTACACACCTTTCAACATTTTCTTTACTGAAAACCCCTAAAAGTATCCTCAAGTTTCACCAATAATCCAATTAAGTCTAGTTTTTTTCTTGTCTTCTAGTTTTCTGTGCTGTTAGTACATTCACTCTAAAAAATATCTGATTTAGACAATAAATAATATGTGGCCAACCTTTCAGTATGGCACAAATGGTTCTAATTTTTTTTAGTTTTGACCCTTCTGTACTATTTTATTTTTTATGCATATGTACACTCTTTTTCTTAGAATAGTCTTTGTAAGCATATGAAAGCATTATTCTCTGAAATTCTATTAATGAGCATGAATTTTATATTCTGCCACAAGCTATTATAAATCATGGTTTTAATAGTTACTTTCAGTGCACAGAGTAATCACTGCTGAACTTTTAGGGTTCTAATCCTTTGATTTTTATGCAGACTGAATTCTAGCTAATTGAGTTTAATTATTTTATTGAGGGAATGTGATTTGTTCTATGTAAGGCAATATCAAAATACCTCAGTTTAGTATGAACACAGTGCCTAATAATTTCTTAAGTAGGATGTTAATGGTTGCTGAGTGAAGAAATTTTTTGCCTGAATAATGTTCTCAATTTAAGCTGTGGTAATTTTGAGCTAAATATTATGCTGAAAATCTGAAGATGTGATTGAAAGAAAACTCAGCAATCCTTTAACATGATATTGGGAAAGTCAAGTGGTAGAAAGGCTCCTTCACAATATTCCAACCAGACTTCATTGTTAATAGTCAGACTGTTAGAGTTCAAATCCTAACACTTATCAACTGGAAGTTATGTGACTTTGCGCAATGTTTCAGTCAGTATTCTCTGCTGTGGTCCAAAATACCTGATGGCCACAACTTAGAGGAAGGAGGATTTATTTGCTCACAGTTCTGGAGATTTCAAAGGTTTCAGTCCATATTAGGCTAGGTGGTCTGTGGAACTCAGGGAATGGCGGCAGAAAGCAGAAAGAGAAGAGTGGAAGGGCTCTGCTCTCACACCATGAAGGCCAGAAGCAGAGAGAAAGAGAGAGAGCAAGGGGAGGAGACACACATACATAATCCTGAAGGCCACTCCAGAGCCCTCCCCCAGCAACCAAGCCCCGCCTCCAACATTGCTGTCTTGTTTATGACCTGAAGTCTGGGGGACATTCTAAAGCCAAAACATACCAGGCAAATTAGTTAACTTCTCTGTCTCTGAGTATCTTCATCTATAAATCGAGATACTAACTACATTTAATTCATAGGTGAATTAGTTTCCCGTGGTTGCTCTAACAGGCTGTCACAAATTTAGTGGCTCAAAGCATACGAATGTATTCTCTTATAGTCCGATGGTAGATGCCATGAGTTGGTTTTAAAGAACTGAAAATCAAGGTATTGCAGGGTTGTGCTTCCTCTGAAAGCTCCATGGAAAATTGCGTCTCCTTCTCTTGTGGCTTCTAGATCTGCTTCCTGGGCTTATGACACCTGTGCCTCAAGGTATGATGCATAGCATCTCCTTCTCACTCTTTCTGTTCCTGTCACACGACATTCTTTTCTGTGAAAAAAAGAGTCTAAATTTAATCACACTTGTCAAGTCCCTTTTACTAAGTTAACATTTACAGTTTCCAGAGATTTGGGCCTTGATATATTTGACTAACATTATTCAGCCTACTCATAATAGTCTTACTATAAGTGTTAAAGGAAATTATAAATATGAATTGCCTTGACATGCAAACTACTGCTCATGAAATGTTACATAGTATTATTATTGTTATGAAGTTCCAAGTGAGAAAAACAAAGTATAACCTACATATCATATATCTACTCCAGTTGTTTTTGCATATAATAACAAAGAACATGCAAGTAGACAAGAATTCAAGGATTATCACCTTCGAAGTCTTGAAATAAGTCACTAAACAAATAAATACAGGAAATTCTATGAAATCTAAGAGTTTTTCTTTTCTTCTCTTTTCCTTTTTTGTTTTTGTGCTATTAGAGATTGAACCCAGTGGCATTCTGTCTCTGAGCTATAATGCAGCCATTTTTTATCTTTTGTTTTGAAACAGGGTTTCAGTAGATTGCTGGGAATCTTGCTACATTGCTGAGGCTATTCTCAAACCTGTAATCCTCTTGTTTGAGGCTCCCAAGTACTGGGATTAGAGGCATAGGCCACCATGCCCAGCCAAGAGCTTTTATTTAAAAAAAAAAAAAAAAGAATCATAATAAGAGATCATTTGTGAATATCAAATTACCTTAAATATAAAATTTAGCCAAAAATTATGTTTATGATAGTTATAGAGTAAAATATAATTCAATGAAATCTCAACAATGTAAAACATAACAAAAATATCATTAATAAATGTTGGGAGATGGGGAAGTGGGAGGAAATGAGTATGGTAATTTCTTCATGTCTCTTCTCAAAGATTCAATAACTGTGGCCTAATGTTACCTTGTGCATCTACAAGAAAATAATGGTTTTACCTTAAAGTTGCTTATAATCTTATTTTTCTTAACTCTATCAGTATGTTTGGAGGAAATCGTGTATTTTGGTAGTTTAATATTTATCTGAAATTCTGAAATATTAGAGATCTTGTAGTTTAATCTATCTGCTGATATATTCAATATAATACTAAAATTTTAAAATAATATTAATGTTATGATCTTGTGTTGATAAAATCAGTTCACTTGCCAAACTATCATTATTCTATTAGCTATCAAAACATAAAAAGGACCATCCTGAATTAAATAGAGAAAATCTCGATGCTAGTCATTTCATATGTAGCAGAATTTGAATTTTTATAAATTCTACTTTGCATTATCCTTATTAATAAGAATTAATAATAATTTCTTTGACTACTACAAACTTACTATTTCTCAATAATAAAATAACAACTCCCTGGTCTCCAAAGTAAAACCTGTGAAGACTACCATGGCCCTTCTAGTCACTACCACATTATTTACTCTGACCACATAGGCATCTCTCTAAATGTCGGTTGTTTTCTTTTTTTCTCTTTTCAAACTACCATTTTGGCATTGGTTCTCAAATCTTACAATCTACTAGAATTGTAGCTTAAATTAGTAGTTAAATCTTCATGACAAGTGATACTTTACATCAAGATAAGTAGAAATTCTAAGGTAGGTACTAGGCCTCATTTTTGTTAGTTTTTAATTTCCAAGAGATTGTAATGAGCAGCCAAGTTTGAGAACAAATGCCGTTCTCTACATAGTCATCAGACCATTAGCTTCAGCAAAATGTGGAAGGTTGTTAGAAATACAGAAACCCATGCCCCACCTCAGATCTACTAGAATAGAAAGTGCATTTTTAAAATCCCATATGATTCATATCCATCTTAAACAGTGAAAAGTACTGACTTTTAAGTGATTGAATTTTAGTACATGTCCTAACTTTATCTCCTGTACTCAATCCCTTTTTTTTCTGTCATTTGCTTGTGGAATATTTTCCCCTGAATTGTAAATTGCATAAATGCTCTTTATTTCCACAGTTATGATCACTGTGTCTTTCCTGAGGCTTTATTCCATGAATACTCCCTCTACTCATCCTGGTTTTTTACCTTATAAACATTTTTTCTTCTTTCATGTGCAGTCTCATTGTTGTCTTATGTTATGTTCTTCCACGTCACTCATGTTTGATTTCTTTCCATTTGCATCACCAATTCACATGTCATTGTGTTTACTTGAAGTCTTGAGACAGCTTCCTGGTAAATCTTACTGTCTTCAGTCATTCCTTATTCAATATATTGTGCATAGTTGTGTTTGATTAATCTCCCTTATATATATCAGTATCAGCAGGCAACACAGCTTAATATTCTCTAGAAGAAACTTCACATGTTGCCTAAGAAACTCACTAATTTTACTTTAATAGAATATAATCTATCATTTTAATGATCTGATTAATTTTTACCTGTTCTGCTTTCTCTGGAAATGGAAAATGGGTGATCAGAAAACAAAGAGCAGGTTGGCAAAATCTAAATAAATTAAACCAAGAAAACCACAATAACCTTGGGAATAAACATAACAACAAATTATTTTCACTTTCTATTAATTTAGAAAGAGCCCTGTATGTTTACCGGTTAATTTATTCTTCTTTCCATCATTTATAATTCAAATAAATTGTTAACATTTCTAATCACAGCTGAGCATGCTTCATGCATTTCCTTAGCAACATAATGTGATATAATTAGTTGTTCAGATTGTCATTTTAATAAGTTCAAAATTTTGTTCAGGCTGTAACCATGCCATGCAAAAATAATTAAATTATACCTCAGCTTGAATATTAATGATATTTGGTTGTCTACTTATCTCAGCTTTTATTTTTAAAAATGTATTAGTGTAAACTAAAGTTCAAAAAGATGATAATTTTACTTCTTTTCAATGTTTATTTGTACTCAATTTAATTATTGATGCAGTGTAAGTAAAAAAAAAAAAAAACCCTACATTTTAAAATTTTTAAATCAAAAAGGGAATGCTAAGTTCCAGGAATTCAGTCTCTAAGGAGGGGCTGGTTGAAGTGTAAGTGGAAGGAAAGAGATTGGTTACCACAGAGAGATGCAAGTCAAAACTACCTTGAGATTTACCTAACCCCAATTAGAATGCCAATCATCAAAAACACAAACAACAGCAAATGCTGATGAGGGTGTGGAGGAGTGGGAACCCTAATACATTGTTGGTGAGATTGCAGATTGGTGCAACCACTTTGGAAAACAGTATGGAGTATTCTCAGACAAATGGGACTGAGCCTACCATATACTACCTCTGGGTATCTACCCAAAAGATTGGAAAACAAACTATCAGACCTATGCATGTGTATCTATGTTTATAGCTGCACAATTCACAATTGCCAAACTATGGAAACAGTCAAGATGTTCATCAACAGATGAATGGATTACAAAACTATGGGATATGTACACGATGGAATTTTACTCAACCATAAAGAAGAAAAAAATCATGTCATTTGCAGGGAAATGAATGGGACTGGAAAACATTATGCTAAGTGAGATTAGTCAGTCACAAAAAGTAAAACATCATATGATCTCCCTAATATGCAGGAGCTAGGAAGAAAGTGGGACATAAAAGGGACTCTAGACAAAGAAGAAGAAACCTTAGTTGAGCAAAGAAGGTGACTTAACTGAAGGCGATGGGGGGGCACCCTAATGCACATGATGTACTTTCACAAACATATCAAAGTCAGTCACTAAACTGAACTTGAGAAGGAGGGAGGGGGCGGGGAGTGGGGAATTGCGGAAGGGTTATATGAGAGATATCTGCATGTACGCCTTTACCATCTTGTACCTAACAAAGATGAATAATTACAATGCACCAATAAAAAGAAAAAAGAAACACACAAAAATTATAAGATGAATTCATTTTTATTTCCAGTGGTTATTAAATAGACATCTGCTAATTTAACTGTTAATTAATGATTAATGATGTGGCATAAAACTTTCATTGCCACAGATCCAGCAGGTAACAGATATTTTTAAAAGTAATACTACAAATTCTAACAAATGACAATTTATTTATTTATTTATTTTTGTGGTACTGGGTGAACTCAGGGACATTCTACCTCCGAGCTATACCCCCAGTCCTATTTGTTTTAATTATTCATTTTTAAACAGGGCATCACTAAGTTGCAGAGGGCCTCACTAAATAGCTGAAGCTGACTGTGAACCTGGATCCTCCAGTCTCAGCCTCCCAAGTACTGAGATTACAAGTGTGCACCACCACTCCCGGCTACCAATAACAATTTAAAGATATAATTTTCCTCCTCCGGGAAGAAATGCAAGCAGTATTTTTGGAGCCCCCTTACCCTAAACCCTATAAGCAATTTCAAAATATTTAATTTTGTAGACACTGAAGCAAAAGAATCAATCTCTTCTCAATTCCATAAGGATCTGGTTGAAGCTTTAAAAATTAGCAAAGTCATGATCT
The DNA here is from genome assembly GCA_004027655.1 of Graphiurus murinus. NCBI lineage: Eukaryota > Metazoa > Chordata > Mammalia > Rodentia > Gliridae > Graphiurus > Graphiurus murinus. The sequence goes on along the minus strand of PVLC010004889.1, from coordinate 59,074 downwards.
CATGCTTGATTTATGGGGCCAGATGAGCAATGGTGGGGTCCAAACAATCAGTTTTTCCAAAGAAACTATTTTGTTGCCTATAGAATTCAGCTTATGGGTTCCTGGGATTGGAGACCATGCAGGACACAAAGAAGCTCTGTGCTCACTCTTCATGCCTCAGATCTAAGGAACAGCACCATCTCCTCTTGAAATGGGAAGGAAAAATGCAGCCATGGCAACATTGACCCAGCCGGGAAAAGTGGCAAGGAAACCATGTCCCCCAGAGGCCATGGGCAGCTGTGCCCCCGAAGCGACTTCAGTACACTGTGAAGTCTTGGAGGCTAGAGAGAGGACCATTCCCTAGACCTATTCTGGGCACAAGTGCAGCCTCACACCAAGACCCATAGAAATATTTGGGGAGCTGGGCTCCACAGTACATGAGATAGCCCATACTCTGGCACGGAAGTTTTGAATATAAATATAACAGTTAAAAAAAAAAAGAAAGAAAGAAAAGGAAAATAAAATAAATCTCCTCTATTCACTGGTGAAATCCACAACCCTCGGATTTTCACGTTCTTTAGAGTCAACAATTTTCTAGCCCTGTCTTCCTCCTTGTCCTATAAATATCACCCAGGTCAGGTGCTGCATTACCTCAGTAGCCACTGTCTACTATACCCCAGACACAATACCAACAAACCCCTTCCAACTTCTATGAGGAGAGTAGACATGAAAATTTCCAAATTTAGTTCAAATAAGTTTTCTTCACCACTAACTACTTTGACAAAAAGAAAACAACCAGAACAAAAATTTCTTCCAATATTCAACTTGAGGGAGTTTGCCACTTAGAGGCAAGAGAGACTCCTATCTTTCCTCCACTGAAACACCCATTCCTTTAGTCTAAGTGTCACTTGAGTGACAATCAACACAGAAATTACTACACCAACTACAGAATCTCTTGTCTTGATGAATGATTTTTTTCTAACTGGGCACCATGCTTTCAGCTTATCTTTCCTGTGAATTATACAATCTTGTAAAAATACTCAATGGGTTATTCTACTCCTCTGACTAAACCAAAACTAAGACCAAAATCAACACACACACACACACACACACACACACACACACACACACACACACACACCACACACACACACCCCTTCAAAGGCTTTACAGTATCTCGAGAATAAAATTCAAAGCCCTTCCTGGCTAAAGGTAGCTCGTAATCAGCACATTGTTCTTTGTGCTCCCAGGTTCAGAGGAGTGTTCAAAATCTAATAAACACCTCTTAAATATTTATTGACATAGTTTGTAGATGAATCCAACAGATTGTATAACTTAGAAAGTGTATCCACTCAATATTTCTTCTAGTGCTTCTTTTTATCTGTACAGTAATTATTTGGGTTCCATATGAAGCCATTTAAGTATCTCTCCTTATAAAGTAGCCAAAATGAAGTTAAATGAAACTATAGTTAAATAGTTAATAGTATATTTTATGTATACATAAGTAAGTGGAGAGAAAGGAGACCAGAGAGAGAGAGAGAGGAGAGAGGAGAGAGAGAAAGAGAGAGAGAGAGAGGGGGGGGGGAGGAAAGAACAGAATTGAGGAAGAAACTTTGAGAAGTGACAAAGACTGGTGTTGGTCTTATCATTTAAACTTTACTACTGCTAGGTTGAGTGTATTGAATTGTTTGGTCTTCTGGAATTTTAAGTTAATTTACCATTTTTTCAAATACATGGAAACAAGTCTGTGATGCTTGGGTGGAAAAAAAATAATCACAGTCCATTAAAAATTTTAAAAGTTCCTTGATATGAAATAATATTTTAAAAGCTAGGAAACATAAGTGTTAGTTACATCTTTATTACTGATGCTAAGAACTTAGCACCTTACTATATTATTTTTATCATTTAGCTTGGTTAAGAATGATCTATTGTTTTTGAGATTATTAATTGAGCCTGAATTGCTGGATCATTGTGATAAGAATACAAATACCTGTTCTTTCTCTTGATAGATGACTTCAGATAAAGAAAACAAAAATAACCTGAGAACTGTAAAAGACTATGGAAACTTAATTTCTTCATGCATTTTGCCATCCAGTAGTTAAATAGTAAAGTACATATTTAGAATATGACGAGTAATATTCCACAGAGCTCCCAGAAGTTCCTTATATATTCATATAATTTCTGGAATTTTAGTTTTTACAATGCTTTTCTGGGAATTCTATTATAAGAAAACTTATTGTCAAGCATATTTTCCTTCTCAACCTTCTCTCTGGGGACAAGATGTGGTCAAGGTTGTGCTGGTGCATACTTAATGAATATTGAAAGTATTTTTAAAAACGGAATATTGTCAATCCACATGAAATGAAAACCAGAAACTTCTTGATCAAATATGTGAACTAGAAATGTATCGCTATTTATTATTTTTAATGTTTTATTGTGAGAAAATTCACATTTACATTTCATACATTTGTAGTGTTGTGAATAGCTTTGAAGAGTATAAATGAAAACATCTTGAAAATCTTCATATGATCTTAATTTATGGTGAAAGGTAGTGAACTTTATAACTACCTAAATCCTTTCTCTTACTTGCTGTACTTTAATACATAATTCTCTCTCATAACTACTTGGGTTATTCCATTCTTAACCTATGTATAGTTTATGAGAACTAATAGGAAAAATCTCAGTGAGTAATACAGTCCCCTTCTGAAATCCACTGATATAAGAGGTACATCTCTTTGATTTGTTGCACATAAACTGAAAATAAAAGAAAGTGGTATTTAAGTTTCTCACAACTTTATAAATATCCCAATGTACATTGGTATATCCTGGTTCTAAGAGGAAAAGCAGGGATTATTACTCCCTTTTCACAGGTGCCTGTGCCTGGGCAGTCTAGATGCTTTTCTGATGGATTCTCACAACAGTGCAAAGGAACCTCATTGGGAAAGAAATTAAATATTCCAAGGTCTTTTTGTTTAACAGGACTCCTATTTATTAGCTGTACCCTTGAGTAAACTCAGTCCCTCTTGGATCTTTAAAACAAAGGATTTAACAGATAATAGCTAAGGTCTCTGCCAGCTTTAAAATTTTACACACTTAAAGGTCAACGCTATTTTACATGATAAGATTAAATATGTTTGTACGTGTCTTACTAAAATTTTTGAGTAAAGAATCAAACCCATGGCAGCCACTTTTTTTCTAGCTCTTTAAACTGTTTTCTCATTCATGTCTCTCTTTTTCTACTTGTCATAAAGAAATTACTCTTTCCCATTTCAGGGAATATATTGAGTCAAACAATTTCAAATTGGAATGCCATTTAATACAACTGTCATTACATTTTAAACTGACTTTCATATTCATTTATTGCTTTTATCCTATGTTTTATTATGAAAAATTCCAAAGATATAAGAAAGTTAACTTCTATAAAACCTATATTCTAAAATTTACATTTTGCTCTATTCACTCTATCACATGTCTATTTACCCCTAAACACTTTAGTATGCATATCATTGTCTATATGTCTCTATATCTTTTTAAAATTTAAATTGACATACATTGAGTTGCATGAATATGAAGTGCTGCATGTTATAAAATTTTGTAAATATAACTACCTATGTAACTCAAACCTTACTCAAGATAAATAATTTTTTCATGTGCCCTTCCCAATCAATCTTTACAGTTTCCGGAGACAGCTATTGTTTTGATTATTTCTTTGCTAGGTACTTTAATTTATTATGGAATTGCACATAAGTAGAATCATATAGTATGAGGTTTGCTGGGTAAGTCTTCTTTTACTTATTAAATTGTTATATTAATCCATATTGAGAGAAAGTAGGTCATTCATTTTTATTTTTGAATGGTATTCCACTGTCTGAATGCTGTAGTTTAATTACTTGCTCATTTTATGACAGACACATAGGCTACTTCCAGCTTTTGTCTAATATAAATAAAACTGCTTTAAATTGTTTTTCTCATGAAAACAATTCAAAGATACAAGAAAGTTGATTTATACACAAGCAAGTTCCATATGTTTCCTGGAATATATCTTCTTGGCACATATATTGTACATATCTTCTTTATGAAATATTTATTCAAATCACTCAAATCTTTTATCCTTATAGACACTATTTACCTCATATTTCTTTCTTTTTTTTTTTTTTTTGCGGTACTGAGGATTGAACTCAGGGGCATTCTACCTCCGAGCTACACCCCCAGCCCTATTTTTTACTCTTTATTTTGAAACCGAGTCTCACTAAGTTGCGGAGTGCCTCACTAGGTAGCTGAGGCTGGCTGCGAACCCGGATCCTCCGGTCTCAGCCTCCCGAATGCTGGGATTACAAGCGTGCGCCACCACGCCCGGCTAACCTCATATTTCTTAAAAGCCTAATTTATCACCCGTGTTAATGAATTCCCTTCTACCACATTCCATTCCCAGTTCATGACTGGTGGATGTTTCAAGGATTATCTTGCAACCTTTCTCCAGGGGTTGCCTGTGCTCCGCCTATCACCAGTAATTGAGACCTCATTGCCAGCCAGAAAATGATTCAATTCCAAAATTCCATCACAGTGCTCAATCAGACATTTATGGTATGAAGTTTTAAAGACCTGTTTTAAAAACCTCTTTTTTTTTTCTTTCTTCAGGAAGTAGGCTGAGACAGAAATTAACATTGAGAAGTCTGAAGTTGGGATGAGCAGCCAGTCATTATATTCTCACATCGTTATGTGTGGCCAACCTTGTAAGGTAGCATGTCCTTGAGAGATATGGCTCTCTTCACTTAGGGAAATCCTGTGGGAACTGCCAGCAGAAGCCTTTCTTCCAGCAGTGAGGAAAAAATTATTCATTCCTGAAAGAGATGAACCTGATGTTTCAGAGTATCCACCACATTTACTTTGAAATTTTATAATTTTTAATTTCTTCTTTTGCTCATATCATGTCAAAATGGCCAAACTACCAAAAGCGATCTACAGATTTAATGCAATTCATACCAAAATACCAGTGTTATTCTTTATAGAGCTAGAAAAAAAAAGGAAAAAAAAAAACAGTTCTAAAATTCATATTTCTGTCCGGGGCAAAAAGAACCGTGCTGGAAGAATCTCAATACTTAATTTTAAATTATACTACAGACCTATAGTAACAAAATCCACATGAAATTGGCATAAAAATAGGTACACAGACCAATGGAAGAGAAGAGAAGATACAGAAACAAATCTGCATACTTATCCAGTTGATTTTGTTTTTGACAAATGAGCCAAAAACATATGCTGGAGAAAATACAACTTTTTTCAATAAATAGTGTTGGGAAAACTGGATATATGTAGAAGATTGCAATTAGAACCCAATCTCTCACTCTGCACAGAAGTCAACTCAAGATGAATTAAAGACCTAGAATTAGGTCAGAAACTTTACAATTACTAGAAGAAAACATAGGACCAACCCCTCAAATATAGTCCTCAATAAGACCTCTGAAGCCCAGGAAATAAAAACTGTGAGTCAATAAATGAAATGATATCTAATTAAAAAGCTTCTTTGCAGCTAAGGAAAGGAGTATGAAGAGAAAGCATACAGAATAAACGAAATCTTTGCCAGTTAATTTTCCGATAGAGGACTGATATCTAGAAGATATAAAGAACTTAAAATCATAATACCATAAAACCAAATAACCCAATAAAAATGGTCAATTGAACTGAGTAGATGTTACTAAAAAAATACAAATGGCCAATAAATATATTAAGAAATGTTTAACAAGCCGAGTGTGGTGGCGCACGCTTGTAATCCCAGCATTCGGGAGGCTGAGACCGGAGGATCCGAGTTCACGGCCAGCCTCAGCTACTTAGTGAGGCCCTCCGCAACTTAGTGAGACTCGGTTTCAAAAAATAAAGAATAAAAAATAGGGCTGGGGGTATAGCTCAGAGGTAGAATGCCCCTGAGTTCAATCCCCAGTACCGCAAAAAAAAAAAAAAAAAAAAAAGAAAATTAGAGCATCACAAATCAAAATGTCACCGAGATTCCATTTAATTTCAGTAAGAATGGCAATCATTAAAAATATAACAATAATACATGCTGGTAAGGATGTGGGGGAAATAGGAAGTCATACACTGTTGGCAGGATTACAGATTCGTAAAACCCTTATAGATATCAGTATGGAGGTTCTTCAGATGAGTAGGAACCTTAATATCACCAAGGTGTACACTCCTTACTATCTTTCCAAAACAATTAGTCAGAATACTACAAAAATGCATGCATATCCATGTTTATGGCAGCACAATTCACAATATCCTTATTATGGAACCAACAACCTAGGTGTCTGTCAATGGAAGAATGGATAAAGAAAATGTGTTATATATACACAAGTTAATCTCCCTCAAAACAAAATTAAGTCATTTGCAGGAAAATGAATGAAACAAGAGAATACTATGCTAAGTGAGATTAGCCAGTTTTAGAAAGCCAAAGGTTGTATTTTTCTCTTACATGTGGAAGCTAGAGGGAAAATAGGAAACAAAAAGGAATTTAGATAAATGAGAAGAGAGACTAGTAGAAGGGGATGGGGAGAAAGGTGGAGAGGGAAAGATGAGAAATGATGAAGGAAATGATTCAAATAATAATATGTTCACATACAAAGGTATTACTACCAATCTCACTAAATGTATGTGGAAGGTTAGTCTAAGGAAGGAATATGGAGGAAAACTCACAAGTGCTGTGCAAATATATGTTTGCATCACTTTGACCTCACTATGATATATAATCCCAATGTACCAATAAAAGCATAAAAATAATAGAAATTATCCTCTGTGTACATGCAGAGACATTCTTTACACTCCTTTGTAATGGCATAATTTTTTTTGTGTAATCTAGCTAAAGGTATCAGTTATAATATTATAATATGATGGGCCCTTGCCACATGTTTGCTTTTCCAGCAGAAGCTGACCAATAGTTGGTGAGATTATACTCTTAGGGAGTAAGAGGTGGACAATATTTCATTTAATGTAACAGAAACATTTACAAGAATAAATGAGGGTCAGTTTAATCAAATTAATTTAATTGGGAGATTAATTCTTGTGTAGGTGTAGAAAACTTTATCTTTTACCTTAGTCTTTTTTCTATTTGATTGATGCATTTTAATTATACAGAATACTGGGTTTCATTTAGCATATTTATACATTCATATAACATAGTAGGATTAATTTCATTTCCCAATACCTTCTCGTACTTAGCTCCCTTCTCCCCTCTCCTTCATTTCCTTCATCTATGTTAATGGTCTTTCTTTTATTTTATGCTTGTAAATATGCTATTTTGAATGAACTTATTTTTTTAACTACTAGTAATTCAACTCTTCTCAATTGATCATTGATATTAGTGACATGTAAGTTACAGAAAATTTTTAACTCTATATATTCAACCCACATTTTTTATCTGGATTCGTGGTTTTGGTTTTAATTCTCTTGGAAGCCAGGCACAGTGGGGTATACCTATAATCCCTGTACTTGGGATTCTGAGACAAGAGGATTGCAGGATCAAGACAAGCATGAAGCAATCCTGTTGCAAAATAAAATAGGACTGGGCATGTAACTCAGAGGTAGAATGTCCATAGATTCATAACACACACACACACACACACACACACACACACACACACACACACACACAATTATTTTGTTAAAGAAGATGTACATGTGGTATTGAATGTAGCAAATCTCATGCCAGTGATCCCCTGAGCCCTGGAGTGGATCCCTCATACAGATGGCCCTGTGTAAGTACACCTTCTCAATTTCTATGGTTGCTAGCTTGATATTAGTTAAAGGGAATGATGTAGTGGACAAAGAATTCAGTAACTTTTTCCCAGTTGAACTTTGGATGATGCACTTTAATGCTTTCATTACTACCCATTTTTCTTCCTTCCTTCCTTCCTTCCTTCCTTCCTTCCTTCCTTCCTTCCTTCCTTCCTTCCTTCCTTCCTCCCTCCCTCCCTCCCTCCTTCCTTTTTCTTTCTGTGATACTGGGGATTGAACCCAGGGCATTCTACCTCTGAGATATACCCCCAGCCCTATTTTATTATTTTAATTTGAAACAGGATCTCACTAAGTTACTGAGGGCATTGCTAACTTGCTGAGGCAGAGCTCACACCTGTGATCCTCTGTCTCAGCCTCCTTAATACTGAGATTCCAGGCTTACAAGTGAGGGCTATCATCCTGGCTATTATTACACATTTTGTACATCTGTGAGTGATCACTCATCTGACTAGATAAAAGGAAACGTCAGTAGCAATGTAAAAATTGTCACTTTAATTATAGAAATAATGTTAGTTCTAGAAAAATTGTATGCTTGTTTGGAAAATAATAGCTGAATTTCTACCACACAAATTTCCCCTTTCTACTAAAGTAGGAGTGATGAGTGATAAATGTTTACCTCTGCATAAAGTTATTGGCCTACAAGAATTCAGGCTAAAAGTGATGAAGTCAGCTTTCACTTCACTTCTACACAAATCAGGCGAACAGGAAACAAGCTGTCAAAATACCAGACTATAATAGGGACTGAAACTCCCAGTCTTCTTAATTAGAGTGTCCTGGTTTCAATTTACAACTCTACATGTTTTTTTTTTCCCTAATTGCCAATATATTAAAAATAATAATTTTTTCTTAGGGCTTCTCAATACAGAAGAATCTCTACTCAATCTTGGGAAATTTGTATCACAAACAAATGAAAAGATTTAATTACTAATGGGTAAAATCTCTATGCTTCCTCTTCATTCATAATTGGTATAAAACTAATTAATGTCATTCAAATGAAGTAATATTCACATATTACAATGCTCACTTGGAAAATATTTCTATTCCAGTACTAGTGGAGTTATAGTTGTCTGTAGCTTTCTTTTTTAGCCTGTCAGAGATCTTTAGGGGCTAACACTACTATGACCTCTGAGTCTAGCAGTGCAGGTCTTGAATATAAAGATGTAGCAGTTTGGATGTGTTTAAATGCACACACTAACAGAAAATCCTACTAATAATGGATTAAACAAATAGGACTTTTTTTATTAATTACAAGGAGTCTGGAGATAGTTTTCCTTTTATTCTTAGCCAGCTGAGAGACAGAGTAGTGACGCTAAGCATGATGGCCCCTTTTATTAGGAAAGCAAGGGCAGCTGTAGAAACAAATATTTGGCTAATTCTATGAAGAGAGGCTTGGAGGCAGGATTTGAGGATGCTTATTGAATCAGTTATTCATCAGGAAATAATATGAAAATAACATGTCTTATATGTCTCAGTTTTCCTTTTAGTCTATTTCCCATATTTATACTTAATGAATAATAGGTATGATTTCATTGGCTTCTTTAAGTTAATAATATTCATCTGTGTGCTATGGTGCACACCTGTAATCCCAGTACTTGGTAGGCTAAAACAGGAGGACTGAAGTTTGAAGCAAGCTGACAACTTAGCAACTGACCCTCAGCAACTTTATAAAAAATAAAAAAAGTCTGGGAGGTACCTCAGTGGTAGAATGCCCCTGGATTCAACCCCAGGACCAAACAAACACACACACAAAAAGAATTAAATAAAAAATCAAAAAGTATTAAAATTTTGGTATTTTCTCTTGAGAATAATCAAAACTGACTTTCTAGTCAATTCACTTGAAATTCTAACATTTCTATTTGAAAAAATACATTTGTAATCTGTTTGCTGGCTCCGAAAGTTGAAGTTTTACTTGAATTAGTCAAAACTAGACTTAGCTAATTGGAAAAGATAAATGATGCTCATAAATATACAAATCTGTATTCGCATCCATTTCACACACATATGAGTGGAATAAAAACAAAAGTACCACAACAGCATCAGGATCAGTGAGCCAAGAAAGGAGAGCGTCTAAGAAAGGACTCCAGGGCTTGGAACTGATTTCAAAGCAAAGCAGGGGCTCCTGAGGATTTGCCTCAGGTCTCAGGGGAGTCAAGCTATTAGGCTTTGGGTTAAACCAACAACAGGAAGCTCTAGATTTAAGGGATTCAAGTTAATATTTATGTAAGCTTTGAACTGCTGGGCCCCCTTAGGTTAACTAGCTACGTAATATTAATGGGAAAATTTGGTTCCATCACTGTTTCCCATAGCATGGGAATACATTGACTTAGCTTATAAATATTTAGCAGAAATATTTTTAAAATATTGGTTTCACCTAGGAGAAAGTACATTGTGGGAGGCATTCAAGGTGCTCAAAATATCAAGATGATTTACAAATAATAATAAAAAGAAAAAAAAGAAGGTTGACCAATGTGAAAAATAAAAGCACTTAGCTTAACTTGAGAAAAGGGGCAAGTTTTCTAGAAGCAAGTGTTCTATAATTTAGTCCTTCTGAGTTCAGCAGAGAGTTCTTCTTAATTCAAAATATAATCTATGATTATAGATGATTGGGATGCAAAAATACAGTAAGTGTTAGCTTTTAAAAATATCATTGGAAACTTTAGAGCTTTGGAGTAAAGTTATTCCTAAGGAGAGCATAAATGGATGTTGTATACATCTTACATAATTAATTTATATGTTTGTATAAAACAAAATTAAAAACACATTTCCAACATGTAAGGGGAGGGAGTAGAGGAAAGAGCAGGTGTATAGAGGAAACCAAAAGCAAAATCTTTATAAAAGAAAGAAAACAGAAATTCTCAGGTTAGGCTTTATTATTTTGATCTACACTTGCCCTTGTTCCTTACCCATTTTTCTTTGAAAAGTCACAAGTGAGAGAAAAATAACAGATTCGTGAGTCAGAAGACCTTTCTTTTTGCACATAGAATGGCCACTCACCTTTTCAGAGCTGCATTTTCTAGTCTCCTTTTTTTTTTATCTAAAAAGTTCCTTGGTACACTCAGTCCAGGATTTTATGTAGAATGAGCAGGGCACAACAGGAAGCTAAAAGGACTACAGCCTGTCAATCTAAGATTATCATTTGATATGAGTGAGACAGTGTTTTAGTACAATGACTTCAATGAATTCATGGCCCATTCCCCATATAAAAATGGCAGGCTGGCTGTTGCTTACCTTGTAGGAATTGCTTTTAGCAACTTCTGAAATTATTAAGGTGTGTTTAAACTAGAAAAAAAAGTCTACAAACACTTAACCAGTAGTAAGCTACACAAAGAGAATGAAAAGCAGAATATCAGCCTTGAGATTTTGGCAAAGTGGACAGACTCCAGGCAAACTTGAGTCTTGTGAAAAGACTGTGTTGGGTATTGGTTCACTCCTCTTCCTAGTGTGCCTCTTTGTTCAATTCACAGTCTCAGGATATCCTTCTGTAGCTAAGGAGCTCCACTGTGCTTCTTCTCTTTGCTGGGTGCCCACTGTCTTGTCTGACCAATTGGGTACCTGCTTCCTACTCCACTGGTCACCCACCTCTGAGGATATTCATTCCTGTAACAAAGGATGGTGGTTACAGTGATCATATGTTGCATTGTGAATTTTTTGCATTGATACTATTTTGGGTTACAGTCCTTTCTGAGTACTCTTAGCATCCTGCTGTTTGAATAATTCTTGCTTTATTTTAAGGAATGTTTAGCTTTGGATATTTCAGAGGAGAGTCTGAGAAAAAGAACTGGTTTTCAGGTAGTTCATTTGGGAAGGTGAGGGAAAAGACAGCAAGTGAAAGAAAGAAGGAAAAGAGCCAATTAAAGAATGTGTTACCAAATTACTCATTACAAGTGTCTAATGTTTAATCTAGTGCGATTTTCTGAGAAACATAAAGTGTGCTTCCTGCCCACCTAGGGAACATAGGAGAAAGCATCCATCCATCAGCTGCTGGCCCCTATTGGTAAAGGATGAGCTCAAGGGCTTCACCTCCAGAGTCTTCCCAGTTGTACCTGCCTGAGTAATGAGAATGTCCCTGCAGCATTTGTGAAGTGACACAGCAAGATCAGAGCCCTGGGTGAGTCTAACTGAGGTGCTGTTGGGGCGCACTGGCATGAAACCAAGCAACGGTTCAGGAAAGCTGCAGCAGTGACTGGAGTAGGAAGTAGGGCAAATAGAATCTGAAGTACTAAGAAGAGGTGTTGGTTACACTAGGGAAGACCAGTTCTGATGCTCGGGGCCTCCAGGCAATGTCTTCTCAAGATGCACAGTGCACTTTCCCTAAGGCAGATTCACTGAATAGCAGAGGCAGAGTATCTCTTCTTTTGTCCTCGACTTTATGACAAGAGAGACTTGGGTGAAGAATGAGCCTCCCTGGAAATATGCTACTCTGAGATGCCGCATGTTCCAAAGTGCCATCAACTCTCCAGCACAATGCATTGGAGCAAAAGTGTTACAAGATCTATAATAAAATCTAAATTACACAAAAGACATGGACTAAAATAATCTGGCTTATTCATTACTTATGGTTTTGCCCAAGGAAGGCATGCTCTATAAAACACTAAGAAAAACAAGTAACTCTTTTTAAATGGAGCAGCATAAGCCACATGTGGTGGCAGCTATCTGTAATCCCAGTACTTGGGAGGCTGAGATAGAATGATGCTACTTCAAAAATGAGATGAGAGCCGGGCGTGGTGGCGCACGCTTGTAATCCCAGCATTCGGGAGGCTGAGACTGGAGGATCGGGGTTCGTGGCCAGCCTCAGCTACCTAGTGAGGCCCTCTGCAACTTAGTGAGACTCGGTCTCAAAATAAAGAATAAAAAATAGGGCTGGGAGTGTAGCCCGGAGGTAGAATGCCCCTGAGTTCAATCTGTAGTACTGAAAAAAAAAAAAAAAAAAAAAAAGAGATGAAATGAAATAAGGATGAGAATATAGATCAGAGGTAGAATAGCCCCAGGCTCAATCCCCATTATCATGCACACACACACACACACACACACACACACACACACACACACACACACATTTGTTTGAATAGCAAACTCAGAAATCTAAATCCATAGAAGAAATATTGGTGCCAAAAAGCAGGAAGTTCAGAAGTGCCTTGTTAGTGACATAATCCCAGCTTTTCTAAATTTCTAAATCTGTGGCTTCCCATGGTTTGCTCATAATTTCTTCTTAACACTTACATCCTAATCCAAATTCCAAATTTAATTCAAGAATTTACTTCAAGTTCTTTCTCTTGCACAAAGCTATTCTTGGATATGTCAATCAGTGTAATCTTAAACCTTTCTTCATTTCTCTTTGTAGCAATAGTGCATCAGTGTTTCCAAACAGCTGCCCCGAAGACTGAGCAGACAGAATATTTAACCACTCACCTCAGTTTGCTTTACTTCTCTGCGGTTGATGAGAGACTCTGTGCTGTGGTTCTCATCTACACATGATTGCATGAGGTATATTTATATATAGTATTGAATTGGTTGGAAAATATCAATCTGTCTTTGACAAACTGAGCATTCATTTATCCAGTCACTCATTCACCAAAAATGTTTTGAGCACTTGCTTGAAACCAGATGAATATGACTGATATGATTTCTGCTTGGAAGAACTTATGTGGGGCTAAGGGTAGGGTGCACACAAAGCATGCAATGACATGACAAACAAATAAAAAAGTCAAAGCCAAAGCTGCATAAAGAGCTCCTAAGAAGGAAACAGGAGCTGAAGTGGAGAATATCAGAGGTAGACTTTACACCCAGTGTTCAAGGACATGCTCTTTCAGAAGGAGAATATTTAAACTGGTTCATAAATGATAAAAAAAGGGCATAGCCTCAAGAGGGTAGGGGGTTAAAAATTTTAGGAAGAGGGAACAGCGGGGGAAAAGCCCCAGCACTGAGGGAGAATGTAAGGGAAAAGAGAATGGCCAAGGGGAGGTTGGAGAGGTGGGAAGGGTGACCTCCTTCTAGGCTTTGCTGGCATGGTGAGGATGTGGCTTTTATTGTAAGTGTAATGAACACTCCTTGAAGGAGCTTATGCAGAGGAAGAGCATAATTGCATTTGCTTTAGAAGGATCAGTTTACTACTATGCAAAACTTGTTTGGACAGGGCACAGATGGAAATAGATCAGCTAAAAGAATATGGCTCAGGCAAGTCAGAAAGTCAAAATTTGAAACCTCCACTGAGAAAGGGACAGATTCAAGATGTACTTGAGAGAACATACCATCAAATCCAGAAGAGAAATAAGGACTCATACTCATAACTCATACTGACTTGTATAAAATAAAATATTTATTACCAAATTACTAAGTCTTCAGGGTAAGGTCAATATATATATATATATATATGTATATATATATATATATATATATATGTATATATATATATATGTGTATATATATATATATGGTCAATATATATATATGGTCAATATATATATGGTCTCTCTATATATGTATGTATATATATTTTTTCCTTAAATGTGTGAGAACAAGATAGATATTCAATATGTATTTATTGTCTTGTTCCTTTTGTATTAACTAGACCACAAAAATTTTGTTGAAATTATATTAGATAGCAGAATAAAATATATTGATTACTTTCAAGTCCTTCCATTATTGTTTTATTATTTTGTTATTTGGTGAATGAATGCTAAAAAAACAGAATGTTGATTTTTGTGGGTGTTTCATAAAAATGGGAAATCTCTCTGCTTGGTTTAGCATTGAGACTGCCAACCTATTAAGTGTGGTTTCCAACAGAACACAGACTTGGCATTTAAAATAGGGCACTGTGTGCCTTTGCATTTGGAACAGATCAAAGCATTTATAATCCATGTAGACTCTGGATTAATTTTATAAAAACAAAGTTGAAATCTACTCAAGACAGTCTCAGAAGAGTAACATCAACTCCTTCGTGACAAGACTATCTTCTCCACAGAATCTCTGAAGGGGAAGCTATCATCTACACCTTCTGTTTCATACACCTTCCCTCTTGGTGATATCCTATTTCTCGCCAAGTAGCAAAATTTACTCTCAGGGATAAAACCAATAAATTTATTCACCACAAATGAACTCTGAAAGAAATTCTTGAAGAGTTATATTCAAGAATATTTGCATAGACCAAAAATGTTTGCATAGATTAGTTTTCAAGTATGTAGCAGCTAAAGGGATGGTACTCTTCCAAAGAAATGTTACCATAAGGGTAAAGGATGATTCTCTTTTCTTCTCTTACAGGTGTTTTGGAGTATATTCAAAACAAAAATTCTAAAGCAAGTCTGACTAAGTTAGGAGTATACTGGTAGCCAGTGTATCTAGGAACTTTCTTTCCACTTTAAAGGTCACCCTATCTCAAGGCTTCCTCCATCTGCAAATTTTTAAAAAATGTTGAAAAGTTATGCTGGCTTAAACCATGGAAGATTTCACTTAGCCCCCTCTCCTTAGGCCTGGAAAATCAAAATGCAGAAGAAATATTTTTATGTATTTCTCTTCTTTAGTCTGATCAGTTTTACTATTAATGCTATTAAAAGTACCCCATCTTCCCACTACCAAATATAAAAATATGCCTACATTTATTCCCATTTTTCTACATCATTACTATTAATTTTATGAAGTGTCCATATCTCTCTTCATATTCTATCTCCTGCCAGCTTATCAGAAATTTACACAGGTCCTTATCTGTTTCCGGCTGGCTTTTGTCCCACTATTTCACCAAGATTGCTCTTAGCCAAGAGAATAAAGACCCCCTGTTTCTAATACTAATGGCTTTCACTCAACATCCCTATTCTCAGCAGAATTTGAAACACAACTAGCTATTCCTTCTTTCATGAAACACTTTTAGCCCCACCAGAGAATTTCTGCCCATATTTTTCATCCTTTTTATCTTGGTATTTACATAATTGATTTCCAAATGCTTTATATGTTAAAGGTATTCACATTTTGTCTGGGATAGGTGGCATTTTAGGAAAGAAATATAGCAAATCACTTTAGTCAATTTAGGGATATGTGAAAGGAAAATTTTCACATAAAGTTACATTTTTTATTTCAAAAAAAAAAAAAAAAAAAAAAGAATTGAAGCCAGGGGCATTCTACCTCCAAGATATACCCACAGCCCTATTTTTAATTTTTTATTTTGAAATGGTCTCACTAAGTTGCAGAAGTCCTCACTAGTTACTGAAGCTGGCCATGAACCTGTGATACTCCTGTCTCAGCCTCCCAAGTAATGCAATTACAAGCATGCACCATCACACCCAGATTAATGCTATCTAAAATTTGAAGCACATACATATTTGTAAAATACAGCGATTAAAGGCTCAGTTTGAGAAGAGTGTTCCTGCATTTATTAATGTTTCCACAACATAGCCCTATTTTAGTTTTTAATTTGAAACAGGGACTCACTAAGTTGCTGAGGGTCTTCTAAATTTCTGAGGCTAGTCATAAACCTATGATCTTACTGCTTCAACCTCCCATGTACTGAGATTATGGGTATGTACTGCTGTAACCCACTTGACTTGGAAATTTTTATGTTATGTTCTTGACATCATCTTTATGGAATTTAATACATGACTCTAAATTTCCCCATTGCTCAACTCTAGCAAATTGACAAGTCTTCATATTTGAACAATCATCAACTATCTTGAGCCTTTCTTATATGATTTGGACCCTTAGTAGTCCTCTTTCTTATACTAAGTAGTCCTTTATACTTCTAACAACATGGAAGTCATTGACTCCAAAAGTTCTTTGAAAAGTTTTAGGTCATATGAAATTTTTATTTATTGTGAGAAAATTTCAATTTCTACATAGACCCATCCATACTAGCTTTAATCTCTGAGCTACATGAAGCAAATATTACTTTATTTTATGACAAACTATCAAATATTTGGAGTCAGACACATTGTCTTTAATAATTTTATCTTCTCAACTGGGATGGTGGCACACATCTGTAAATCCCAGTATTTGAGAGGCTGAGACAGGAGGATCTCAGGCTTGTGGTCAGCCAGCCTCAGCAACTTAGCAAGGCCCTCAGCAATCTAGTGACACCCTGTTTAAAAAACAATAAAATAGGGTTGGAGGTAGAATGCCCCTGGGTTCAAGTTCTATCCCCAGTAAAACACACACACTCACACACACATACACACACACACACACACACACACAATATATATATATATATATATATATATATATATATATATATATATATATATGGGAGAGAGAGAGAGATGTATCTTCTCTATATTCATTGTTTCCAATTATTTCAACCATAGGTTTTAAGACTTTTTATAATCCTGCATTCTCTTCCAATCACTTGCTTTTCAAACTTTAATGTGTGATACAGAGAATACCTTAACTCAGTTTACCCTAAAGAGCGTACCAATGACAGACTTTCTCCTCCTTTATAATAGATTGCATTCAGACTAAGGTGACCATTTCTTTGATTTCTCTAATCACTTGTCAAGTATTGATAGCTATTTATCATAATTTTACTTAAACATGCTAGTCTTCAATGTGTTTCTGCCATTCTCTTTTTACACTCTTAAGCTATTATGACTTGTGAATGAATAATTTAATTTTTTGTCTTCATTTGATAGAAATTCATTCTATATTGTCACTTGTTTCTCTAGCTCTTTATTGTTTCATTTATTTATTTAGTATCTGCTACATATGCTAGTCACTGAGTCATCACTGGGGAGAAAATGTTGAACTAGATTTCATGAGATCAGAACTTATGAGCTAAGAGAGACAAAATGAAGAAATTGTCTTGTCAGTTACAAATTTCCATAATATGTTCTCTAAAGGATAAGTAAATGATGACTACAGAATTCAATCAGGGAGCTTTTTTCAGAATTAGTGGCACCTGAGTTAAGGAGTTAGCAATATGAAGAAGGAAAGGGAAAAAATCCAATCAAGGAAACTTCTTGTTTAAAGAGCAAGACATGAAGCTGAACATGGTGTTTTAAGATGGATATCTAAGCCGGGCGTGGTGGCGCATGCTTGTAATCCCAGCATTCGGGAGGCTGAGACCGGAGGATCCGGGTTCGCGGCCAGCCTCAGCTACCTAGTGAGGCACTCCGCAACTTAGTGAGACTCAGTTTCAAAATAAAGAATAAAAAAAAAAATAGGGCTGGGGGTATAGCTCGGAGGTAGAATGCCCCTGAGTTCAATCCCCAGTACCGCAAAAAAAAAAAAAAAAAAAGATGGATATCTAAGAATAGATGGAACTTATAATAGGGTAAGTGGTGGACATTGGTGGAAAATGATTCTAGGAATATAACTTGCTTCCATATCATGTAGGAGTTTCTATTATAACCTAAAATAAAATGGCAGTCATGGAAGAGTGTGACAGGAGGGAGTGATAAGCACATTTCTTGTGTTTTAGAAAAATTTACTTTAGTTGCTGTGTGGAAACTAATGTTCTTGTCTTGAAATAGGAAAATATAGCAGCCAGCTAGGCAAAGATAATGGTCCTAAGCTGGAGAATTCATAGAGAGTATGTTTAAAGGATGTGTGTTATGAGGACATATTTGTTTTGTTGGATGGAATTTGAATTGCAGAATTGATGGGCATAGGAACTGGTGTATTTGTGGATTAAATGAGGATAAGAAAAGAATGATAACTAACTCTCTGGCTTAGAAAACTGTAGTTAGGATTGGAGTGGGAAAAGCAGAAGGGATTATTTTGGACCCAAAGTAACCGAGTAAGCACATGGAGACTGAACACCACACTGCTGAATGAAGAGTGGGTCATAGAAGAAGTAAGGGGAGAAATTAAAAAATTCCTAGAAACCAATGAAAATGGAGATACAACATATCAAAACCTCTGGGACACCCTGAAGGCAGTACTAAGAGGGAAATTTATAGCACTGAGTGCCCACATAAGGAGAACAGAAAACCACCAATTAAAAGCTCAAAGCCCTCGAAAAACAAGAACAATCTAGCCCCAAAGCCAGGAGAAGACAGGAAATCACGAAAATCAGAGCGGAAATTAATGAATTAGAAAATAAAAAAAAAACAATACAGAAGATCAACAAAACTAAAAGCTGGTTCCTTGAAAAAATAAACAAGATAGATTAAACCATTGGCCAATCTGACCAAAAGAAAGAGAGAATCCATCCAAATTACCAAAATAAGATATGAAAAAGGGGATATTACCACCGACAGTATGGAAATTCAGAAGATAGTCAGAAACTATTTTGAAAAACTGTACTCCAACAAAATGGAAGATCTAGAAGAAACAGACAACTTCCTAGACACATACAACCTTCATAAATTGAGTCAAGAAGATATCGAAAACTTAAACTGACCAATAACAATCAAAGAAATAGAAACAGCAATAAAGAGTTTACCATCAAACAAAAGCCCAGGACCAGATGGTTTTCCAAGTGAATTTTATAAAACATTTTTAGATGGGCACATTGAATTTTGATTCCTCTGGGTAACCAAAATGCAGATGTTTGATAAATCAGTGCATAAATATATAGGTTTGAAACTTAGAAACCTGACTCAAGATAGAAAACTATAATCTCTAAATCATGAATCAATTTGGGTGATTGAATGAGTCATGGAGAATAGCAAAATGAGAAGAAAGCCAAACTCTAAAATAGATATAGATAAACCCTAACAACATTGAAAAATGTGGTAAAGAAGGGAAACCCCAAAAGGAGAATGAAGAGTTTGAGCCAAGAGGTCATACTGAAAATAAACAGCAGAGTATGGTGTCATGGAAGCCAAAGAAAGGAGAATGTTCAAAGGAAGCAGTCAAAAGTGTCAAAGTGACTGAGTGAGTCCTCATGTCCATTAGATTATTTTTCTTTCTTTGTTATTGGTGCATTATAGTTACACATCACAATGAGTTTCAGTGTGAGGGAAACATACATGAAGTTAAACATAAGGAATTTGTTAGAGGCCATGATGAAGGATGATCTTCAGTGGAGTGAGGATGGGATGCCATTTGCATTCATTTGAAGAGTGAGAGGTGAATAATGAAGTAGAGAAAATAATTGTAAACTACTGTCTAGATAGTGCAGATGTGACATAGAGTAGTAACACAAAGAGGATTTTCTTAAAAGTAGAAAAATATTAGGGAAAATTAAAAGATATTGAGGAAAATGTGCTTGTACATGGAGGATACTGCAGGGATGCAAAATAAAACAAGGTGCCTGTGAGAGCAGTTTTCTTCTCTGATGCTTCTGAAAATGGTAAGTTGATTTTGTCTAAATCAGTCTAGTGACTATCTTGTCACCCTTTCCAGTTTTGGACAGTTTTGTTAAAAATAATGTTTCATGCATAGGACACTTCATCTCTTCATTTATTCATTCCACCATAATTTTAAAAATTCTTTCTAATTATTACAGACACTGAGAGAAGTTTTGGAAATAGAAAAATAAAACATCACCCCAACCTTCAAAGACACAAGAATATATAGAGAAAAGAGGAACTCTCCTTAGTGCTTGTTTTGCTTTTTGATGCCATACTGAATAAAGTTAATTTACTTTATAAATGGAACCTTTTCAATATTTGAAGACACTTATCCCCCCTTTGTTTCTTCAGGCAACATTACACAATACCACGATGTTGATAACTAATCTTTCATTACCTTATTTGTCTTTTCTAAAGTGAATTCTTAACATGTGTCTCAAGAGTGGAAATCAATACTCTTAATCATGATCTGATACATACAAAATAGTTGACCTAGAGACAATTGATCACGTAGATGTTAAAGTGGCACAAGAGAGGGCTGGTGATGTAGTAGCTCTGAGGTAGAGTGCTTTCCTAGCATATGCAAGCACCTGAGTTCCATTCCCAGGACAGACAAACAAACAAACAAACAAACAAACAAACAAATAAATAAATAAATAAATACATAAATATTAAATAAAAAGGTACAAGGTGCTTTTGATCTTGATTTTAAGAAATATTGAGATTTTAGCTGCCAGTTCTTGGATTTTATGCACAACTGTTTAGTCAATACTCCTCAGTTCTGATTATATACACTGATTTTGCAACAAACATATAATTTCTCACCTATTCATTTTACATTTAATCTCAAGTTATGTCATTATTGCAAAATGTGTTAATCTCTAACAATTTTATTCTGTTAGAAGATGATTGCCAATCAAACCAAACTTTCTTTAGAAAATTTATTAATTTATTCTGATATCACTAAAAATTATCTATTAAGAAATTAAACACAGGACTAAACATACAGCTGTGCTTCCCATCACCTAAGAACTACTCAGCCTAATGTCAATGATTATTTAACTTTCTTTGGTTTCATTTGGTTTATCTGTATACAAAGTTTCCTAAAAATTTAAATTGCATTTTCACCACTTATACTAAGGTCTATCAGGAGAGATTTTTGAAGTTTCTGTTACAAATTCTGGAAATCCCGAGACATGGAGGCAATATGTTAACCACTGGTAAATAATCCACTATTTTCTAGTAAAAGGTTAACTTAATAATATAAGAAGGTCAGTGGGTCATAGTACTTCCCTTGCTCTAACCAAAGAAACTGAAACCAAAATAAAAGAAAGAAAACACACAAAAATCCCCAACAACTTAGCAAAACAAAATATAAACTGCTTTCTCTAGACACACCAAAGTTTGTCCTACACAAGTAGTGATTTTCCTGTCTTTGCTTTGAGATTTTAAATGTCAGCCAACAACCTTCTTGGCTTCCTGTTCTGGCGTCAAATCCCCTTGGCTATTTTCAAAAACCTCATGGAGACTGTTTGCTTTCCTATACTACATAAAATTAAGAGTTGGATATTGCTAAATATTAAAAAAGTACCCATTTAACATTCTGATTACAACCTAAAAGTTCTAAGCCATAATGTATTTCTATATTTTAATGCTAATTCCACTAAAATGTGTAGACATTGCCCATTATAGTATCTTAGGTTAATTTTAAATAACTTAGTATGAAATACTATTGAAATTCCAAGTTTTCTTTTTGTTTGTTTGTTTATTTAAAGAACAGATACATTTAATATTGTAGGAAACTTGGAAAATAGAGAAACATAAGATGAAAATAAGCTATCTGTATTTGTTAATATTGTGGTGAAATAATATTTCAGATACTGTTTAGAAAATATGGCCTATATACTAAAAATTTACTTTTTAAATTTAGAAATACATTATTTTCCCACAGTTGCTTAAATTCTCTCCCATAAAATGATGGTAAGGATAATATAATTTAGTCATTTGGCTATACTGTATTTAATCCATGTACTTACCCATAGACTTTTGTTTTTCATTATCGTTAAATATTATGTAATAAATCTTTGTATGTCCCTTTGTTCTTACATCACAGGACATATTTCTAGAATACACTAACTAGGTCCAAAAAAATCTCCATTTTAAATGTTTTTGAAATGCAGTTCTAAATCACCTCCACAAACACACCGGGACCCCATCTGTGTGACTTATTAGCTATAACACTGATATTTACTCTGCTTATTTTATCATGTCTGTATTAATTTTTCATCGCTCTATCTTTTCATCAATCCATCTTATCCTATGAAAAATTCAAAGGAAATTCCAAGCATTAATATACTTCTTCTCAAATGTTTAGCACACATAATTAAGAAATGTTTAATGTCAGTGTGTAGCTTTTTCTTTTTCTTTTTTTTTTTTTTTTTTTTTTTTTTTTTTTTTTTTTTTTTTTTTTTTTTTTTTTTTTTTTTTTTTTTGCAGTACTGGGAATTGAACTCAGAGGCATTCTACCTCCAAGCTATACCCCCAGCCCTATTTTTTATTCTTTTATTTTGAAACAGGGTCTCACTAAGTTGCAGGCTGGCCGCGAACCCAGATCCATCCCCCCCCTCCCCCTGAGTCTCAGCCTCCAGAATGCTGGGATTACAAGCGTGTGCCACCATGCCTGGCTGTGTAGCTTTTTCTTTTGACATGTAAACGCACAAATTATTAGAGTATTTATGCTGAGTTTAGACCCATATATATTCCTATGTAACTTAAACTTCTATCAAGATTAAGTACCTGGTAGGAAACGACCTAAGACAGACACAGTCCCTCGTGCATTTTAAAATAAAAACGGGGGAGTTGTGGGAGCCCAGCTGGGCTCTTTCCCCCCTGGCAGTTGCTATCTGCATATATGAGCAATTATAATGACTCTTCTGCTATGGCTATATTGGCGTCTGGAAGTCTGGAGATTGCCCCTAGGATGAGCAGATGAAAGACCTTCCTACTTCTTAGAAAGGAGGAGTATGGTTTTATGACTCTAGAAAGTTTGCTTTACCAGGCTATGTTAAGAATGTGGGCTATACATGTAAAATGAAGAAGTGGTGCAATTTGTGATCTGACAATGATTGATACGTCATAAATGTCTATGTAACCCTGTTGTGGTCAAGAAATGTATAAATATCCATGCTGAAAAATAAAAAAAAAAATTTAAAAAAGAGCACATTAAAGTGTTGTTCTGATTTTCTGTGTCATTAATGATCATTTTTAAACTTCTCTTTTCCTCACTTCTCATGTATAACTTCAAAACAAATCTGACCAAGTCTATCACAAATCTGTTTTTAAATTTTCTATTTCTCCTCTCACTATACCTTTTGCTTTTCTTGACCTCTACAAGAGCATTCCAAACATTTGCTTTACTTTGCCTTTTGTTCTTGTTTAGTCCACTCGATTTTTCAAAAATGCAAATTGGGTTTTGTTCGTCTCCTGTTTTTAGAGCTTTCAAAATCCTGGTGTGATCTGCAAACACAACAGGATCTGGTCGTGGCCCCGTATCTTCCTTCATCGCTTATCTCATCTCCTTCTCCTTGGTCTTTGCACTTTATCCATAGTGGCCATTCTGTAGCTTTTTTTTCCCCCAGGATTTTTATACCTGTTCATCTTCCCCCTCTGTGGTTCCCTCTCCTTCCTGAAATAATGTATTATCTTTACAGCTCTTCTTCAAAGGGATTCCCCATAACAACTCAAGATTCCAGTTCCACTCCCTCTTTCCATTGTTGGTATTTTGGATCACTCTTTGGTTTTTCTTTTTCAAGTATTTATTACAGAATGCAGGCCATACTCTAATGTTCTGCCTGATTTCTTGTTTAATATATTTCTCAACTAGTGGACTACAAATTATAGAAAGACAGTCCGTGTTCGTACATCACTCTAATGTGCCCTGCTCCTAGCACCATGACAAGGCCCAACCATACTTTCAACAAATTTGGGAACAAATGAATGCATTGGCAAATCCTTAGCTGTTCCATCTCAGGCACAGCTGCTAAGGAAACTTCCAGGAAAATTTCTATCACATACTTTATTGTATATGTTTAAGACATGTATTCTAAACAGGACTGAAAATACAAAAGTATTTCATAATATATATGATGAAGAAAAATACTCCATGTTATGACTAGCAGATGGAAGGAAGGTATCTTCAGTTCTGACCCTCCCTTACTGACATGATTTTTTTCCATTAAATTTTGAACAAACTTTCTGTCTCAGCTTCTGTTATTTTTTTCTTTAACCTGAAAGTTACAGTTTCAGCATGCCCTTTTTAGACATTATTATTTCATCAAGTAATAAGTTTAGGATACCCAACACACAATTATGAGAAATCTACAAGGACACTGAAATTATTAATGAGAAAGGTGTTAAATTTTCTCCCTACTTCATATGGCTAACTCAAAAAATTATACTATAGCTTGATTGAACTTTGGTCACACATTTTTTAGAACACATGGATAAAAATATTGCATAATTACCTACTCAGTTGCAACTGCACTTTTACCTACAGTTCTTTCCACAAATTTTTCTCAAAATATCTTATAGTATGATTGTCAAAGTGATATTTTAGGACTTTGAAATATGTCACAGTGAATTAGATGTTTATATCTAATGCTCTGATTATTGGAAAAGAAGATGCAAAAACCACTAAATTGCTCTGTAGGAAAGGCAAATAAAGAAGGGATTTTCCTTTGCCTGTTCTATTCTACTTAAGAGGAAGGAGGTAGACAGTTGGAGTTCTTTCTCATTTTCTCACTTTTTATTCTCAAATGTGAGCTCCAATGTATTATTTTCTAATACACAGCATGATGGCAGGTAAGTCAGTGTAATTCCAATGTCTAACAGCTGTGTCATATCTCTGTTTCTTGAGTTTCATTCAACATATGAAGAAGTCCCTTAAGTCTTTTGAAGAACTCAAATACTATTTTTAAATTTTTATTGGTGTTCATAGTTAGAGATAATAGTGAGATTCAAAATAATGTATTCATATATACACACAACTTCTCTTGGCATGGTTCTTTCTGCACCCCATCTCCCACATCCCTCCCCATACAGGCTAGTGAGATTGGTAGTGATATATTCATATACAAACATAACATTATTTGATCTATGTCCTTCCTCAAGCCTTCCTTTCTCCCTCTCTTTCTCCTTCCCACAGTCTCCCTCCACTACTCTACTGGTTTCTCTACTCATTTTCATGAAGTCCCATTTCTTTCTAGTTTCCACATATGAGAGAAAATATGTGGACCTTGATTTTATGAATCTGGCTGTTCCCACTTAGCATGATGTTCTCTAGTTCCATACATTTTTACCTGAAAATGAGATAGTTTTTTCTTCTTAATGGTTAAGTAAAACCCCATTGTGTGTATATACTACACTTTTATTATCTATTTATCTGTTGATGGACACCTAGGTTGGTTCCATAACTTGGCTCACAAACTATTTTAAATCCCTCATGATATGAACTAGGAGTTAAGGAAATATACTTGGGAGTTAGAAAGGCTCAAAACATGGTTCCAATTGCAGTATTAAATACTGTATTAAATATAAAAAATATTTCTTTGATAAATGCCAATTTTATAGTTGTAATATTACAGTAAAACTAGCACTAATCATTCAAAGTGGGTTCTGGATATTAAAGATATAATGTACATAAATGATTTTCCAATTTACTTGAATGTTAATTATGGTTGTTTCTGCTGATGATATTTTTATTCCTATTGCCTTGGATTTAACAAGTTGTAGGAATGAGTTTTGCATTCTTTCTATGATCAAACCAATATTATAAAGTTCCCTTGGATTTGCAAATAATACAATTAGAATATTTAGAAAAGAATAGTTAATATATTTAAAGCCAAGTCAATTTCATTCTGTGTTGGACAGAATATTAAACAGTCACATAACTCACATAACGCAGTAGCAATTGATGCCATCAAGTTATTCATGGTGAATGGCAAAAAATAAAGAAAACAGAAGTATTGTTTGTATAGAGACATTATGACTTCTAAGTTTTTCTCAACATTATGATGTTCTGTATGTGTGCTAATTTGACATGGCTAAAAGGGAATTTATAAATACAGTAGTTTTAAACCTTCAGAGATCATCCAAGCCATTTGTCTGATTTCACAGATGAGAAGACTGATTAAGCTTGGTTAAACACAGGTTAAACTACTGGAGGGGACCATACACCTGGTTAGTAGTAAAGATAGGACTTAACTTTGTCCTTATCTCACATTTAAGTACTAGCAACATTCACAGCAAACACTGTTCTACTAGTTTCCCAGTTTGGAAACCGTCTTTGAATCCTGTTTCTTCTATATAACCTAGCACTGACGCAGTTTGCCTATTCCTTTGAAATATCTACCAAATTGATATATTCTTCTTTGCTCATACCTGAATTGCTACCAAAGCCTCCTTTTTGGTCTCTTTTCTATTTTTTTCCTTCCTCAAATTTATCCTAACTATAATTATCAGTTTTTCTATAATATGGATTTATAATGCCTGTCCAGTGTTGAAGAAGGATTTTTGAAAGACTTGTACCAATTGTTTAAACATGCATAAATTATATGTTTTTAGAACATGGCTCTTCTTAGCCAGTTTTATTTCTGACATTGCATTCAATTGGACTGGTTTCTTCATTCTCATTTCCACTTCTAGATATGGATCTTTATTTGTAAAATTACTATAAATCATGAGTCCATTGCCATCCCATTCAATTTACCTAAATCTTTTGCATCCTTCAAGCTCAGTTCCTTTTGTTTTTCCCTGATATTACAGAGGCATTTTTATTTTCTGAGTATTTGTTACTTGTGTATAGGCTTTATATTTCTAAGATTTTTTTTCTTTCTACTATTTTATTCCTAGTAATGTGCTCTTGTAGAGAAGGCTGGTATGGTCCATTTTTAAGCAACTTTATAGTTAGATAATAATATATAATTCAAAATATTGTTTGAGACCTTTCTTTGCCTCTCGAAGAAATATGGAGGTCCCTCAAGTCAATGTATCTCTAGCTTTTCCCCAGTTTCTAGTTCTTCAAACTGAAATTTGGAGCCATCCCCAATAAACAATTCACTGTGGTCATTAAGTAATGAACATCTGCTTTGGAGACCCTCTTTTCTCTGTTTCCTCCATGGTTTGTGAGTGATTTGGGCCTCCATGTATGACCTAACAGGTATCACTACTTCCCATCCTTTGGGACAATTTTAAATTAGTGAATTTGAATCATGTCTATCTGATAGTTCTGAGATTAGAGATTAAAAAAAAAACAACTCTTCGGATTCATGTATTTTTATGGTTTGAATTTACAATATCCTTCAGACCTCAAGTGGTAGATAACACACCATATTAGAGGCAGGACTGGGGAGGAGGGTTCCCAGAGTGTGTGGCTGGGACAGTGTTTCCCAGGCAAGCTTCTGTAGTTTACTATTCTTCTCCTCTCCTCTCCTCTCCTCTCCTCTCCTCTCCTCTCTTTCCTCTCCCCTCTTCCCCTTCCCTTCCCCCTCCTCTTCCTTCACTTTCACTCTCACTCTCTTTCTCTTTCTCTCTCTCTCTTCACCATCAGCTAATAGCAAGTTATCTCAGTCTCTGCTCCCTGCCATCATGCTCTGGGACCTTGCTCCTGGTTCCTGCTTGGAAGCATGTAAAAATGGACTGATAGTCTCCAGAACACTAAGTGAATAAATCCTCCTTCCTCTAAGTTGTGTTCATTAGGTACTTTGGGTCACAGTGGTGAGAATGCTGACTGAAATATGTGTAGACAGCATAAGATAAATTGGCCTTTCCAATGGTCTTCCAGAATTTATTCTAGGAGAGTCTTTTTCCTTCCCTCTGTCCTGAGCATCATCACTACATATTCCCAGGTGTATGGCTTGATTCAGGGCATGTGAAACTCTGGCAAATACTAAGAATTCACCAGCCTGAAGGAAGGGAGGAGAGGAGAAAATTATTAATCTTTCATATGCTTTAGTGTTTCCTCTTTATAACCAGCTTGTTTACTACTTGAAAACAGGAACTGTTCCTCTAAATTATTTTTCCTAGAATAACATTAAGAATATAATACCTTTTCAACAAACACTTTCTGATTGAAAATTGATAGGGTCTTTCCTTAGAACAGAACATTGAAGAGATATATAATTCTCTATCAGAGATTTATTTTCTTTTAGAGATTTGATGATTAACACACACACACACACACACACACACACACACACACACACACACCAGAATAAAATAATAAATCTGGAGGCTCTGGCTCTTAGAATAGGAACAAAACAGAAATATGTCTTGAGAAATTTTGCAGGGCTTAAAATGCCTTACCAATTCTCTTCCTGTTTGTGCTATCACTTCCCACATTTGTGGCTCTATTTTTATTGTGGTATAAACATAATGGATAAAAATCTTGAGAATTTTACAAAACATTAAATACTGGGAAGAAAAAAAGTTTGCATAGAAACAGATTATATAATTCACAAAGGGCATATCTCTTATTATCATTATAGTGCACATCTTGGCAAGATACCATGAAAATGTAAGATTTTAGTGGCTCCTGGAGCAGGCTAAACTAACTTGGCCCCTCTATTTGATTGAAATGTCATCTCTGTTTAAGGACTTCACACTTAAACTTTTTACTTTTGTGATTCAGATTTTTGAGTTGCCAAGAGCTTTTGACCAATGTTTCATCCATTCTGAAATAG
Source organism: Graphiurus murinus (assembly GCA_004027655.1). NCBI lineage: Eukaryota > Metazoa > Chordata > Mammalia > Rodentia > Gliridae > Graphiurus > Graphiurus murinus. Next base: position 30,354 of record PVLC010004889.1, on the reverse strand, counting down.
ACTATTTCCCTATGGATGCAGAGTATCCATGGTATGCAAAGCAAACCTCTTTGCCATTTTATTTAATAATATCTCTAGAATTAAGCAACAATATATTGAGACAATTGCTACTTTAGTGATAGGGCCAAGATCAGTGGGTCAGGATATAAGTATAGCTTTAAAAACTAGTCTACAGCCGGGGTTCATATTTTGACATGATTTGTTAGTTGAACAGTCTTTTTTTATCTCCCCCATACTGGTATTTGAGGCAGATGCTATTATTTTATAAGTGGAGAAATGGAGGTTTCCCCAGGTCATGCAGCCTGTGAATGCTGGTAGTAGAACTTGATTATTGATGTTCATGGTTCCAGGGTCCTGCTTCCCTCCTTTCTTCTCCACTGTCTCTTTCTGCATGAAAAAGCACAGCTTCATTTCTCCTCACATCTTTGATTCTTTAGAGAGAAGGAAAAATCTTGGTATACCCTAAGTTTTTGCTGGATTATTCTCTATTTAATGATGTTACAAAGAAATTGTTCACTGGATACTTGTTTAAACCTATAAGAGAGACGATCTTCAATACTATGGTAATAGAGGTCAAGACTATTGTTGTGGAGGATAAAGATTAAATTCACCGCCAAATACACTGGGACCAGTGTGAAATATATCCAGAAGCAGAGTGAGAGAGAAGAGAGAAAATCACTAAGAGATTTTGTTAGTATCGAGGGTGAGTGGAAAGAAAAACTTGATCAATCAAGATGGGAGAGGGGATTCTCCATGAACCTGGTTAATATGATTCCTTGACCAAATGGAGTTCAGGGGTCCAAGGAAGAGTCCAAGTGGAGAAGAGGGCTCAAAGAGCTTGACCGAAGGTTGGTCAGAGTATCCTTGACTGTGTGTTATGTATAGCTCAATGCTTCCTTACTTTTGAGTTTCCTTTCTTCTCTCTTTGGAGAGAATGAGATAAAGATACTAATATTGACTTTAAAAGATAAAGGATATATTAGCCATTTTTTCTTGTTGTGACAAACACCAGCATAGACAATGTTAATGGAGAAAAGGTATATTTCAGCTCATTGTTCAGAAGTTTCAGTCCATGGTGGTTGGATCCATAGTTGAAGGGTATGGTGGAAGAAAGCTGCTCAACTCATGGTAGCAAGGAGACAGAGAGAGAGAGAGAGAGAGAGAGAGACAGACAGACAGACAGACAGACAGACAGACAGACAGACAGACCTGGGACAAAAATACTCTCAGGACACATTCCCAATTAACTACTTACCTACTTTTTCCAACTTGTTGCTATCTCTTGTTTCTACTATTTCCCAATAATGCCATCAAATTCTTTTTTTCTTCAATGAATGAATCTGCCAATGAGGGCAGAGCCCTCACAAGCCAATAACTTCCCAAAAGTTCCACCATGAACACTGTTGTATGGGGGCCAGGCCTTCAATACATTATCCTTTGGAAGACATTCCAGATCCAAACTATGACAAAAAGCATCATAATTCTATTTCATATATTACAGATATGGACTTGAATATAAATTATAAAATATACATATTCACTCTAATTAAACTCTTTAAACCTTCTGAGCTTAATTTTTCCCCAAAGGAAACTCCCATATAGGAGATAACTTCCCCCTTCTCTCATTTTTAGTCCTTCCTTGAACACTAAAACAAAAACTCAAAAAGAATACCAAAGATGATTTACTCCAACCTTGGTTTTGTGTGTGTGTGTGTGTGTGTGTGTGTGTGTGTGTGTGTGTGTGTTTATTTTTAGCTTGACTTTTTTTTTCTTTTTTGGTACTGGGGATTGAACCCAGGACATTATACTTGCAAGGCAGGTACTTTACCACTGACCTCCATCCCAGCCTCAACCTTGTTTTTGTAGATGACAAAATAAGGATCTTGAAAAATAAAATAATCAAGAAAAAATAAAAAGCTAATACTAATAAAGAGATATTTTGAGTTCCCCTTATTCGTCCTTAGTTTATCTTTGTTCCACCATCTGATCTAGGAATCTAGATTAGATTTCTAATCTAGCAGGTAGTATTTAAAGATATGAGATTTTTCTCTATCATATTTTATTTTAACACAATTTCAATAATATTATTAACTTTATAAACATTTTATTGGCTAAAATCATTATTATATTTATTTATTGGCTAAAAATTATCATTATATTATGCTACTTTTATATTTTATTTCGATTCTCCCAAATTTCATTTTAATCTTGATTCTCACTATTCATACTAGTAATGGCTTCTTGGTTGCCTTATACAGAACAGATTTAAAGTTATCTAATTATTTTGTATTTGTGAATCTCTAAGTCTACTTTGAAAATCTGAATTTTTTTGGAAAAAAAGAAGTAAATTACTTTAGAGTGATTTATACTTATCATAGCTAACATTTTTGAGTAAGTTACAATTATTATTATATGTAACTATTAATAAGACTTAATGAGCTTTTAGATTTTTTATTTTTATTTTTTTATTTTTTACTTTGGTACTAAATCTCAAAGAACAACTGAAGATGTAAAAGTGCATTATATAATCTTAATAATAGAATCTGTAACTAGGGGGTTAACCTCCATCTCCAATCTAAAAAAAAAAAAACTTCATTATATATAAAAAAAACAAATACAAGTAACATTTTCCTCAATGCAAAAAAAAAAAAAAGTCAATTCAGAAGAAACACATCTAACTAAATTTCATTTTAGTTTTCTCCAAATTTCCCCAAACATGGAATATTTTACTTTGACCCCTTAACTGGATGCCCAACCTGCACTTGTCTATCATTTTTGTAATGCTCTGTTCCAAATGCTGGTAAATTTCATAGGTTCATCCAGAGGACAGAGAACAGTTCAAAAAGGTAGGTAAGTCTTTTGTAAATAAACAGGTAATTGGCAAATTGATGTACTTATTCACAAGGTTACCAGTTTTCCACCAGGCTGAAATGCGGCTTCAGCAGGATTGTGGTTGATGAAGTGGCTGGAAGAGGATGTTGGCTCTTTCTGGAAAACTTGTAATCTGCTTGTGTGTCAATAATACACATTTATTGTTTCTTTGCTTTTCCTCAGTCCTATTAACCCTGCCTTTCCCTTTCAACTTTTGCTCTACTTCTTACCCCTCTTCCTTAAGCAAAGCACAGGTAAAGTGGGTGTTTCTTCACTGAGGGGTTTGTGATTAGAACATGGGTTTTCCTCTCTTGGAATTACCAGTGGGTGCTGTTAACAGTGCAATCACTGAGGTTAGTGGTGTTCAAATGCTGCAATTTTCTGTATTTTTAAATCACATTCAAGAGGTGTCCAAGGGAAGCTTGAGACTTCAGCCAAACACTTATTTATAATAAGTTTATCCTTCATTTTGTCCTACTCTCAACATTCATGGCTGGGCTGATTCCTTTGCTTAGAGCTCTGGCTTGAGGCTTTTAGGTGACCACAGAATCCAGAGTTGTAACTTGGGGCAAGTAGTTGACCTCCAAAGAATTCAACTTATAAGAACTTCAATTTCTGTCTAAAATTTCACCCATTTCAATAAAATGGATTTTCTCAAATCTTTTAGAAAATGTTTCCTTACTGGATATTTTTTTTTATTCTGGAGCATCTTGCTACATTGTTTCATGAACCTTAACTATTTCAAGTAACTCTAAGACTTAACCACATAATTATAGAGAACAACACACAAAGCTTTTCTACAAATACCAAAATGTAGGCCAAAATAGATTGCCTAACCTATTCATAAGGGAGGGATTAAGTTCCAATTATACATGGGGATATTTTTCTTCAATCTAATTTCTACCATGTTGTCACATATCTTCTAAGTGTGTGTGTGGGGGAGGGGGTACTGGGGATTGAATCCAGAGGCATTCTACCTTCAAGCTACACCCCCAGCCAGATATTATTTCTTATTTGGAAACAGGATCTCACTAGGTTGATAAGAGTTACTACTTGCTGAGGCTATCCTTCCTCAAACCTGTGATCTTCCTGTTTCAGCATCTCAAGTACTGGGATTACAAACCTAATTTATCATTTAATGCTGCACACATACACACACACACACACACACACACACACACACACACACACACCAAACTTAAGGCTGTTATGTTTAGGTCTTTTATTTTGTTGGCTAAATTTCTTTAGTATAGGATTCATCATGTGGCAATTATATTGGCATGTATGTCCTGCACCAGCCCCCCTGAAAGCATAATGTAGTAGATTAATAATAATAATAATAATAATAATAATAATAATAGGAAGAAGAAGAAGAAGAATCATTTCATTTTCCAAGGTAAATGTTCTTATGGCTAGTTCTACAATAGAATAATTTAGTTGATGAATAATAAATTGAACACAGAACTTAAGTCAAAGATATATACATTCCTGTTTTTGTATTTAAATTTTTTAAAAAGATGACAAGAAAGTAAGTAGGATTTTTTAAATATTGCTTCATTCTCCTTCTTGTTATTGATCTGTTAAGATTTTCTATATTCTACTGAAGTGAGTTAAGTAATAGAGTTTCAAAACATCCATTAACCACTCAGAAGATGGATGAACAGAAGGCAATGAACAGATGTTTGTCTGTTTAGTATATGAACTAAAAAACATAGGCATTAGAAGATATTTTTCCTCCCCTAGAGGAATCAGTATTTTCTACTTTTCACAAGTTAACAGCTTCTGTTTTAGCTCAGCAAGTTCTAAAACTCATTACCTTATTACATATCAGAGCCAATTCAAATTTGAGTAAAAAACAATGGTCTATAACTCCTCACTATAAATTATATTTGATGACATCTCTCAGTCATCATACACACACACACACACACTCTTCTTGTGAAGAACTTTTTAAAAGAAATATTTTAATGCTTAAGTACTATAGTCAGGAATAAAAGTCAAATAAAAGACTGAATGTAAAGTAAAAGAGAGAGAGATTAAGAAAATCAAATAGTTCTAAGTATAGGCTGTTCATGTATTTATAGGCATAAGATTTCATCATTTTATTATTAAAAGTCATATAAGAATAAAAGCCACCGAGGAGAAAAAAGGGAATTAGATTAGAGAAACATAAAATAGAAAACATTTGTTTTTCTTTATTTTAGTCTAATTTGTTGACCATTTTCTTCTCCACCAATGCAGTCCCATAAAGCATTGGGAAAGCATTAGTAAATTGTTAAAGTAGAATTTCTCTTGTAATTTTTAGTTTATTTGTTCTAACAATAGGTATGTTATCTAATATTGTCCAAATCACTGATAGAAAATATGTTTCCTACATAATTCACTCATTGACTGCTCACATATTTGAAACAAGTGTAAAATATAACACTTGAAGAGAGAGAAAAGTTAATAGCAGCCAATGTAATAATTTGAAGAGCTTCTTTAAGAACGCTATTAAGACTTCAGTAATGAGAAATTTGGATGCAAAATATTTATAGTGATGATCTATTATATTTGGGTCCTTGAAGTTGAGAAGAAAATATTTGATAAGTTAATTTACCCTAAGTGTGATGAAGTAATAGCTAGTTATGGAGTGTTTAATATGCAGTGGAGGTTGCTTTAATGTTTTAGGAACAATGATTAACTTAATCTTTACAGTAATTCTGAATGATAGGTTCTAGCATTTGCATCCTTATTTTTATTATTTTTTATTATTGGTGCATTGTTAGGTACAATCTGGTAAAGGCATATATGCATCCTTATTTAAAGGATGAAACTGAGGCCATCAAAGATTAAGAAATTAACTCAAGGTTACAAACCTGTAATGTGGCAAACGTCCTTTTCCATAGGTCAGAGTCTTGATCATCCTTTTTTACTTTCTTAAGATAAATGTGAAATAGGGATTCAGATGCTTTGAAGTATCTTGAAATCCCTTGAATTTATTTACTGGATTTTATATAACTGTAAGTATTTAATGGGAGTGAGGCTGGGATTTTGTAGTGATCATCCACAACTTTGACTAATTTTATAGGAAAACAGTTACAGTCCCTGATAATGAAATATTTTTACTGATCTTTATCAAGCAAACAATATAATAAACAACTCTACTTTGTTTTTCCACCCTAGAAACTGGAAGCATAAATTATTTTGCAAGTATTGTTTTCTCATTTCATTTCTTTTAACCCAGAGAATGCCAACTATGGTCCTGACCACCCACATATCTTGACCAAAAGAGCTTGCAGGAAATAAATTGAGAAATCTAGCTCAGTTGCACAGAAGTCCAAGGGAACATTCCAGAGCCTTCTTGCCAGAAGCAATCATCAAACCAGCATGTACGCCTTCATATTGGCTGTTCTGCAAAAGGAAGAAGGGTAAGGTCTTGTATTAGTCCATTAGGTTTCCTAAAATAAAATGCCATAAGGCACCAGAAGATTTGATATCTGGTGATGACCCATTGTTGTTGCTGCTGTTGTTGTTCGTGGATGGAGCCCTATACCTGTGTCCCTACATGGTAGAAGGGGCAAGGCAGGTCTGCCTCATGACACTGACATTCCATGGGCCCCAATTCCTAATGTCATCACATTGGGATTTGGTTCTGACATATGAACTTGGGATAAAAATAAATATTCAGATCATAACAGGTCTTAAGAAAAAGCTTTAACTCAAGTCTAACTTACCAGAGTGGATAAGCTATTAGGCGCATGATATGAAGTAATAAAAAAAATTAAGAAGCCTTCAAGCTTAGAGAGTCCAGGGAAGATTAAAACCTATTTTAAGGTGAGCACATAGCAAAGAAAAAAAGAAAGAATAACAACTTTGCTAGAGCTACAAAATAAACATGAATGTCTTCTTACAGTAGAGAAGCCCAGACTTCTAAATTTAGTGGAAATACAGATTATAGACTATTGAAGTGGAGGATATAAACAAATGAAACCCAAATTATATGATATGCAGAAGAATATATATTAGAGGAAATACTTATTTAATCTCAGGTCTATAAGTATCCTAAGTTCATGAGTCTCTCTGTTTATATGAGGAAAATAGGGAATTTCTGGAGAAGAATGCTAGAGTCCTAAGAAAGATCTCTGGTGTGAAGGTGTGGAGAGATAACAGTCAATCAGGAGGTGTGCTGTGGTAAAGATGACTAGAAGTGAGCCAGCACACAATGAAGAGTAGTGACTGGCAAGTAGCTGTTCATCCATGGACTATGTTTTCCTGTCCTTTCTGTGGCCACAGAACTAGCTCACAACCTCAGAATCTGAGCATAAATGATATTTATTGCTCATAGTCTGAGTTCATAAAAACTCCTATGCATGATGTCCTATAATTTCCCCTACTGTTGCTCTTTAATGGGCTCTAAGCCCTTATGAATTGACAAATCTCCAAAGTAGAAGAAGTCTGCATCTATGAATTACCACATGAAGAAAAACTACCAATCACAGACAATCATTTTGGATTGTTTGCTAATGAGAAATAAAATTCTAATATCTTAAAAACCAAAAATTTGAGTGTTGTTTATTACAAGATCCTGGCGTGTGCATGCGTGCGCACACACATACACAAACACACACACACACACACACACACACACACACACACACACACACAAATTAAGTAAGCAGATGGTCAGTTAACTAAAACTTCTCTTCTGACACACATTGTTTCTTCTTCAGAGACTCATGATTGATACCTACCAAAAAAAATGAAGTATTAGTATCAAGAGGATTATCAAGAGCTTCTAAACTCTTGAAGAAAATGCAAAACTGGGCAAAGAATAGTAAAAAAAAATATTTTACTCTTCGCTGAACATCATCACTTTGACAAGAAAAGAGAATGGATGATGCAGAAGAAAATGGGTGTCCAAGCACAAGATAGACACCCATGGAATTTCTTAGGACTGAGCATCTCATAAGCCCTACAAGCAAGTCATCTCTCCAAATCAAGCTTTGAAGAAGATTCCTGGGAGAAAAATTCCCAAACAAGTCCAAGGAGTGAGTGTAGAGGGCATAAGCTGAGACAGAAACAAAAGGTCAACACAGGTGCCTAGTGATTCCAATAAGACATTCTACGGTAAAAACAAATGCCTGCCCCTTCCCCTAAAAATAATACTGATGTCAGAATCAAAATAATTGCTTACTTGAGAAGTCCATGATCTGATCCTAGAACCTGTAAATATGTTATACCATGTGGCAAGAAGGAATTAATGTTGTAGATAGAATTAAGATGGCTACTAACCTTAATGAGATTGTCCTTGAAGACAAGGTGGACTCAGTGTAATTACTTCTCTCTAATTTTGTTTGGGAAAAAATCTGGCTGAAGTCTTTAATTTAGCTCCATGAGACTTTGCCCTATTTCCCTCCATATATCAAATGACCACAACCAAAATAGCACCTGTAATACTTGCTTTCACATAGCTGCTTACCCATCTGTCTGTTAGGAAAACTGAGTGCAAGAATTATTTCTTATTTATCTATCAAACCATCAAAGTAAGGAATTTTCTAGACCTCATACGGTATTTTCAAATTGTTAGTTGAATGTAAATAAACCAAAATGTATTTAGGAAGAATTCAAAACTAAAAAAAAATTTAGATACCCCCCCAAAAATACTATTAAGGATATACCTTCATTGTTACATTTAAAGAAAGAAGAACATATATCTATGGATGTTACATTGAAAAACTATTTTATATTTTTCTTCAACTTCTCCAAATGAATAGAATGGTATTTAGCTGAATGGATTAGCAGAAACACAAAACAATATAGTATAAAAACTTGTAGAAACAATGATGAGATACCACTTTAGAAAAGTTCTGCAAGTTTATTATAAAAGTGAAATTCCATTTTTCATATAAGCCAATAATTCTCCCCATAGCTATGTCCTGCAAAGAAATTAAAACAGATGTCCAAAAAAGACTTGTACAAGAATATTTATAGAAGTTTTATTAATGATAGCCAAAAATTAAGACAACCCATATGTACTTCAATAAATGAATGAATAAATAAGTGGTATATTTCTAGAGTAGAATATGAATAATCATAAACTATCAATTCACTACAACATAGCTGAATTTCAAAACATCCTAAGTGAAAGAAATCTATGTATTATTAATTCACCTAAAATAGGCCAAACTAATTCATGTTGAATAAAATCTGGAATAGGAATTGCCTCTGAGGACTGCAAGTGAGAATTCACTGGAGATGGGTATGGGAGAATTTTCTGGGGTTGTAAAATATTTTACAGATGAATTGAGATACAGTCTCAGTTAACATTCTCACTGCTATAATACAAGACAACTGATCACACAACTTAGAGGAAGGAATATTTATTTGCTAACAGTATTTTGAAGACCTTGTGTTGAGTCTATGTAAGGTCTGTAAGGTCAGGGTGTATGGAGCCCAAGGCATGGCAGAGGGAAACACAGAGAGGAGAGAACAAGGGTTCTGCTCTCACATCCTGGAGGCTGGAAGCAAGAGAGTGAGCAGGGGGAGGAGGAACCATATAATCCCCAAGGTCACACCCCCAGCAACTCCTCCTTAAAAACCAAGCCTGCTTCCAACATTACCTCTCTGTTTCCATGAAGGCTAGGGGGACTTTCTAAATCCAAAACATTACAGATATAAACATTTATCAAAACATATCTAATGTTATATTTTAAATGGGCACAAATGATTGTATATATAAATTTTACACTAAAAATTGAACCATATAAAATTTTATTCAGGTTAATGGTATGATACTGAAGTATTTAAGAAATGGACTAATGTATACAAATTTATTTTTCAAATCCACAATAAGATGGATTGATTGATGGTGAAGGATAGCTCATAAGGGAAGTATAACAACATATTCATTGTAGAATTTATGTAATGAATATATGTGTGTTCACTGTAAAATTCTTTTGGCTATTCTCATAGTAAACATTTTTAAAAAAATTTTTATAATAATTGGTGCATTGTAATCACAGATCTTTGTTAGATACAAGCTGAGCCAATGGTGTATCTATCTTGCTTATTTTTTCAAAAAACCAGCTTTTGGTTTCTTTGATTTTCCGTATTGTTTTTTAATTCTCTACTTCATTAATTTCTGCTCTGATTTTCATAATTTCCTATCTTCTACTAGCTTTGGGGTTGGACTGTTCTTGTTTTTCAAGTGCTTTGAGCTGTGTCATTAGGTTATTTATTTGGTGATTTTCTGTTCTTCTTATGTGGGCACTCAGTGTTATAAATTTTCCTCTTAGTACTGCCTTCAAAGTGTCCCAGAGGTTTTGGTATGTTGTATCTCTGATTTCATTGGTTTCTAGGAAGTTTTTAATTTCTCCCTTTACTTCTACTATGACCTAATCCTCATTCAGCAATGTGGCGTTCAGTCTCCATGTGTTTACATGGTTACTCTGGGTCTTTTTAGAGTTGATTTTTAGTTTCACTCCATAGTGGTCTGAAAAGATGCAGGAAGTTATATTACATTTTTAAAAAATTTTCCAGTGCTCTCTTTGTGGCCCAGAATATAGTCTATTTTGAAGAAGGTTCCATGTGCATCTGAGAAAAATGTGAATTCAGTTGTAGTTGGGTGAAAGAGTCTATATGGGTCTAATAGGTACATTTGGCTTATGGTATTATTTAGGTCTAAGGTGTCTCTACTGACCTTTTGTTTAGAGGATTGGTCTAGTGATGTGAGAGGAGTATTGAAGTCTCCCAGTATTAGTGAATTGGGATCTATGTGTGTCTTTATATTATATAGAGTTTATTTTATGAAAGTGACTGTACCTACATTTGGGGCATAGATGTTGATAATTGTTATTTCCTCTTGCTGGATTGTTCCTTTTACTAGCAAAAAATGACCTGCTTTGTCTCTTCTGATAAGCTTAAACTTGAAGTCTATTTTATCTGATATCATGGTTGCTACTCTTGCTTGTCTTCAAGTTCCATTGGCATGGATTATCTTACTCCATCCCTTCACTTTTATTTTGTAGGAATCTTTGCTTGTAAGGCGTGTTTCTTGCAGGCAGCATATAGATGGATTCTGGGTTTTAATCCATTTTGCCACCTTGTGCCTTTTTATTGGGGAGTTGAGACCATTTATATTCAGTGTGATTATTGAGAGATGATTTTTAATTCCCAACATTTTGAGTTTTGACTTCTGTTTATGGTGATGTTTATTCTTCTTTGCTTAGTTGTTTGCTTCCTGGAAATTATTGTTTCTCTGGTTCTGACGTTTACCTGTTAGTTGTTCTTTGTAGTTAATCTCTTTGTGTATTTTCTCTAGTGCTGGTTTGGAAGGCATCAATTCTTTCAGTTTCTATTTGTCATGGAAGGTTTTTATATCGCCATCAATTTTGAGAGAGAGTTTTGCTGGGTAGGAGAATCTTGGCTGCAAGTTATTTTCTTTCAGAGTTTGGAATATGTTACTCCAGTTCCTCTTGGCTTTCATGACTTGATTTGGAAGGTCTGGAGTGATTCTGATTGTTTACCTCGAAATGTCACTTGGCCTTTTACTTTTGTTGCCTTTAGAATTATCTCCTTAATCAACTTGATTATTATATGGTGTGGTGAACTTCTTTTTTATCTTGTCTCGAGGTAGTTCTATATGTTTCCCGTACCTGTGTGTCAACTTCTCTTTCTATATTTGGAAAATTCTCTGATATTACTTCTTTGAAAAGATTATTTATTCCATAAATTTCAACTTCTGATTCTTCTTCTATGCCTATTATTCTTAGGTTAGCTCTTTAAAAATTGGCCCAGATCTCATCCATGTCCAATTCATACTGTTGAATTTTTTTTTCTAAATTATGTACAATGGATTCATTTTTGGAATGGTCATCTTCTAAGAGTGATATTCTATTTTCCTTGTGGTCTAATCTACTGTTTATAGTTTGTATTGATGCTTTCACTTCAGTTAGTGCATTTTTCACTTCCTTCAATGCTTCTCTTTGGTTCCTGTTCAGGTCATCAGATTCTTTGTTTATTTGTTCCTTCATTTCTTTCCAACTCTCCCTACATTCTTTCTGAAAATTCTGTATTGTTTTTTTTTTGTGTGTGTGTGTGGTACTGGGGATTGAACTCAGGGGCGTTCTACCTCCGAGCTATACCCCCAGCCCTATTTTTTATTCTTTATTTTGAAACCGAGTCTCACTAAGTTGCGGAATGCCTCACTAGGTTTCTGTATTGTTTTTAGTATTAAAGATCTGAATGTTCTTTTGGTAATCTCTGCCATTCTGGGTTGGTGAGATCTGTTATTGAGGGGTTGTGGTAGCTCATTGTTTCTCTGCTATTTTTCCTTCCCCTGGTTCCCCTGTTCTTAAATTTATATCTTTGCTGCTCTTGCAAGTTTTCTCACCCAATCTCTGCAGTATAGGGGTTTAGAGGTGTCTGCTGGCATATACAGGGACATTTTATTTTTTAAACCTGCTCTCCAACAGTAGAGCAGTTCTGAAGCAATGGATTTTTCAGCTTCAAGGACGAGCTTTAATGAAGAACATGTCCCAAGGTAAAGAAGACTTTCTAGGCATAAGAAGTATTGATATTTAAAAATATTCTTCTGCAGAATTAATATATGGGTGCCTTGTATGCAGCAACAAGAAAGCATGTCATACTGCATTCTAGAGACTTCTAAGATCAAGAGATTTTTCAACCTAGGAGCAATGACATCCTTTTCATCACTAATCTTGGATTAATGATTTTTGAAAATTTAGTTCATGTAGAGTCATTTGACTTTAGCAGGGCATTTGGAAAGAACTTTCAATGTGTTTTCATAGCCCCATATTATAGGAAGTCAATATAAATGTTGGTAGAATTAAAATTTACATCTTGTGAAACAATTCAATTTGAACAAAAAAAATTATTTTACAAACTTCAAGAAAGGTTTCAAGTATCCTGCCACAGTGCTCTGCTCTTGGTCAACAAAAACATATCAGTCAAGGACTCAAAAGATATCTTTGAGTATGTAGATGCTTTGAAGTTTAGAGGGACCTTAATAATTGAGATGACAGAACCAGAACTTAACAATTCTCAACAAGCTAAAATAATGAACTAAATTCAAGAAATATGTGTTCAGCACCTATATAGTACCAGACAACTTGGAAAAATAAGGTAATTATGATAATCCTTGCCATAAACTTATGTTTTAGATACATTTATCATTTATATTCCATTTCATTTATCACATTAAAGACTTATATTTGGCTCTCAAAATGCAAATAGCTATACAAGAACAGATTATATAAATATGGTTTGTGTATGTTAAGTATGTTAGTGATTGAAACAAGTATACACTCAGAATGGGTCACCTGGGGAAACAAAGCTGCCCAGATTCTATGGTAACCATTGAAGCTTAACAGAATGTGATATTTGGTAGAGAAAATGAAACTGCTACACCTTGCTGTGATTAGGCTTTCTCTGGAATATTACAATCAATTTTTAAATTATTTCTTGGCTTCTTAGACAAAAACTAGACTTAGACAGAAAGACTTATTTCAGCAACTTGATAATGATTTGGGATGTGAGAAAAATTAAATCATTCAAAAGAGTAATTTTACATTAAAACACATTTTTTTTCTTTTTGTGTTTAAAAACCTTGTGGTGGGTCAGGGAATTACTCACAGATTACTTTTGGAACATTTGCCAGATAAAATCTTCTTATAAGTAATTTATAGAGTATATAAGTGAATGTGTGTATAGTGTCAATAAGAGGGGTGCCTCCAAAGGAATAGGACTCAATAATAATTGTACATTAATTTTAGTTCAATTAAAGGAACAAAAATTAGATTTTATTTCCCTATTGAAAACAGCTGCAAAATTAGGTTTATAGCTTTAAGAATGTGAGTAAAATTAATTATGTTAACACATATGCTTTAAGTAAATTGTATTTTCTTTGTTAACTGATTAATGTTGAAACCTTGGATAAGGTTTTACAAAACGATCTTAATAGAAACTTGAAAGGGATATTTATATTCATACCAGTTTTATATGCAAGTAAAACCACATGCATATATGCATTGACCACTCTGCTGGCCATTATGTGTGACAGAAATAGAATTTGTGAGACTTTTCTAGCAACAATAATAAATCTATGATGCTATTACTTGAATATGATTGAGTGTGGCCCTCAAAGGTTCATGTGCTGGAAGTTTGGTCTTCAATGCATTGCTTTTGAGAGACTATAGCACTTTTAAGAGGTAGGGCTTTGGCAAGGTAATTAGATCAGAGAATAAAATGTTATAAAAATCCCTGAGTTTTGGATTGTATTGATTTCTGGCCAGAACATACTGAAGAAAGAAAAAAAAAATGGCAAACTCTCAGCTACCTCAATGGTGTTCTTCCCATCTCTCTTCTTATATTTATTTCTCAGAGTTTTCAAAATAGCTGTCTGTCCAGGTTTTATAGCTGAGTTCAGGAGGAGATAAAAGGTTGCTTATGCCATCTTATGCAGAACTATAGTTCTATCCATTTTATTTTAAGTTTACTTTTGATATCTTTCTCTGTAAAACATTTGTTTTAATTTCTAAATTTCAGTCAAGTACATCTATCTAATTGTCTCGATTATGTCTTCTAAAAATGGTACCAGTGACAGGAAAGATATTTTAAACATGTTTTTTTTTTCTCTAAGTTAGCTTATAGATTTAAAAACTATGTATCTTTAATCTCATTTTTCTTCTTCAACGTCATAATGTTATATGTTGATGTAATAGATAGTTCTAGTGTTGAACTATCCTTGTATTTTTTATGATAGACTCTCTTTGTCCAGAATTAATTATTCATTCAATATTTTAGTGATTAGTAATATCTACCTGATTAATTATTATACACTAATTTTTGTGAGTGAAGACATTTTATACTTAATTTTTATTTATGCTTTCTTTATCCTGTTTTATCTTCAGAATTATGCTGGACTGATAGGGTAGATTGGAAAAGAGTTCTTCTTATCATTATTATTATTATCTAAAGCATTCTGAACAATATGAATGTGTTCATATTGATCTTTTTTCTCTAGCATATCCTACAATGTCTAATATATAATAAATATTCAATAAATATTTGTTTTAGATGAAAATATGCATCAGTGAATGATTAAACAAATACATCGTTTCCAAAGTTATCTTGGTAAAAATATCCATTGGAAATAAATATGGCCATTTCCTATGTTTACAACAGTCTATGAAGTATAATACTTGGTATGAGATTCCAGGGAAATAGAAGGCATTTCTTTGCCTTTAAAATGCTATGGAATTAATATTTTATGAAATTTTATGTATTAAAATACTAACCACCAAGCTGATGATATTAGGAGGTGGAGCCTTCGGGGGCTGATTAGGTCCTGAGGTGAGCCCTTATAAATAGATTTAGTGCCCTTATAAAAAAAAAAAAAACCGAAATACTCTCCTCTCTTAATTCTCTGCCATGTGAAAATACAACAAGATAATGAGACCTTGATCTCAGATTGCCAATCCTCCAGAACTGTGAGAAATAAATTTCTGTTGCTTAAGCTGTCCAATCTATGGTATTCTATTTTAGCAGGCCAGGCTGAGCAACATAAAAGAGTAGCAGTATCCCATTAAAAATTCCAAAATCGGAGCTGGGGATTTAGTTCAATGAAGCACTAACCTAGCATGTGCAAAGCTCTGAGGTTGATACCAAGTACTACAAAAACAATATTAAAATTACGTCCAAGAGATATTTATGTGTCCACATAAAATGATAAACTAATTAATGCTAATGATATAGTAACCAAATTAAAAACATTCGACTGTAGGAAGCACATTTCATATTAATGTATTTCCATAGATTTGTTTCTTTTAAATTCTATCCACTACTTGTTATTGAAGTAGAACTGTGTTACTCTAGAAAACAGACTTGACCTCTAATATATGCTACTGTAAAAATTAGCAATATAGAGTATTCTTTATTGAGAAAGTATAAAGGAACATAATTTTTATTAAAATACCATGCTATTCTAATGATCACCAAATATGAATGTGAATATCTAGAAGTATTTTTATTTGATTTTATACCAAACAAAAACATATAAATAGTAATGACATAAAAATAATTTGAGAACTAGTAAATAAAGTTTTCTAATGTGAGTGCAATTTTATATCTGTGATTAAGGGGAACAAAGTAAAATCATATTCATTATAAGCACTCCCTAAGATCCATATTAAACACAAATGAAAAGCTTCTTGCAGGCTTAGTAAAATTCTTTAGCATTTTTATAAAACTTAATTTACTATTTTCTTCTTGTGTTTTATTTTTCATGAACCCCTTTTGACTTCTCCTTAGAAATTAATGAATTTCTCAAGTAGAGAAAAATATAGCACTTTCTGAATAGCCACACAAATAGTAACAAATTAACAAAATTGAGTCAGTAATGTCAAAATAACTTTAAACTATAACACCCACTAATAGCCACCAAATGTCCCATATACTGCATACATGTGTCATCCTTCTCTAACTGCTGAACTCCCCTTCAAAAGAATGAGGTTAAGGTTGAATTTGTATGGTGTAGCAAGGGTCTATTGTCTCATGGTATTTCTCAACTAATTAAAAGGAGTCACTTCATCTGTCTTTAAAAGGATGTTGTGCCGTCAGTGCTGCCAAAGTAAAGTTGAGCTGATCGCTCTGATAAAGAGGTTGATTGAGACAGTTTAGACAGAATCATACAGCTTCCCAGCTTCCAAGGCCTCAGAGTCCTTTGGAAGAAATAAATACCACAAACTTCAAGAGGTAATGCTGAAAATGATTGTTCAGGAGCCTCCTTTGAGGACAGCAGGTTGTAGTCTGGCCAAGAGGCAGAATTCTCTGACTCTTTCTGCTATAGGAGACTGAATCATCTTTGACATCTTGGGCAAGGGTACACATTATAGTTACTGGTTATTTTATTCACTGAATTATCTTTTTTTCCCAAAAAACTGGGTAGTATTAGATATAAGACTTCAGCAGCAACACAAATTTAAAGCTTAACCATCACTAACCTGTTTCGATTCTCATAGTTTTAATAGATGATGATCCTGTTTTAGTCAACGTTTCTCTGCTATAATCCACACAACTTAGAGAAAGGAAGATTTGTTTGCTCACAGTTTTTTTTTTTTTTTTTTTTTTTGGAGATTCTGGGTTTAGTCTACGTGAGGCTGGGGGTCTATGGATCTCAGGGCACAGTGTCGGGAAGCAGAGAGAGGAAGAGAGATAGACTCTGCTCTCACATTAAGGAGGCTGGAAGCAAGAGAGCGATCAGGGGAAGCAGAAGACCTTATATAATATCAAGACCACACCCCCAAAGGCCCCTCCTTAGCAACCAAACCTACTTCCAATATTGCTATCTTGTGTCTGAGAGAACTAGGGGGGCATTCTATATCCAAACCATTACGTGTCCCCTTCCCTGTCAACAAGAGTTATGATCAACATCTGAACTTGTTCAGACTAGAATAAACTGAATGACTGGGCATGGTGGCCCACAACTGCAATCCCAGTACCTGGGAGGATCACAGATTCAAGATCAGCTTCAGCAACTTAGCAAGACTCTTGGTAACCTGGTGAGACCTTGTTTCAAAGCAGAAAATTTTTAAAAAAGGGCTGGTAGTATAGCCTGGAGGTATAATCCTGCTAGGTTCAATCCCTGGTACCACAATAAATATATAATTACCTGAATGGCTTGAGGATCTTTATCCTGGACCTTCCTCTTGTTAGTTTATTTTTATATTTCTGGAAAAATTAAGAAAAAAAGAGTTATTATGGAACTTGAAAAATTTTTTTGTTTAGTTTAAAATTAATACTCCAGATACAAGATCTGTTAAGGAAAAATCTGACTCTAACAAGAATACTATGAATAACCCAGAGTTGAGTCTTCCTTATATAGGGCCTTGTGATGATTCTTATGTTGTTACTCTAAGTGGAGTGTATGGAGAGGCCATTTTGGAGAATGCAGTCTTTGAGGGCAATAAAGCTTTAAGTAAAATATGGATTCTACCTGGCCCACAGAAGGCTGAGGGGGCCTTTAGGATGTGATTTCTGTGAGCATTTAATTTGTGAATTATTCTCCTTATTGTCTGATTGCTAAGGAATCCACTTTTATTCCTGGGTGTTCTTAAAGTTTGTTCATTTCTTGGCCCTCTATTTTCTAAACAATTGCTTTTTATCTGCTACGGTTTAGAATAATATCTGATAAAAATTTACTAAGATCATATGTAAACTGAGAACAACTAGGTTCGGAGGGAAAGCCGGAGGAAGTATCCAAGAAACAGAATGTGTGTTTAAGTACTTAGTCTTGTGCATCTCATTCCTCTAGTTTTTTTTTTCCTTGTTTATTTTCAGTAAGCCAACAACTTTAGCCAGATAAGAAAAGTTCCAGGAACTGTGAAGTATCATTTAACTGTATTATTCTATTGGCATTTGACTTTTCATGTATATTTTTCTAATCTCCCCTTTATATTTTAGTTCCGTTTAGCTGGAATTTTTTTCTGGCATCTTTTACGTCTATTTCCAATAGTTCAACTCCTAAAAGGCTCCAAAAGTTCAGTAAATATAGGAGAAAGAAACTATAATAAACCTTTTTGTTTTAAACATTCATAATGTAAAGTGAATATCTGAATGCTTTCATGTAGTCATCCATCAGATTTTTTTCCAAATACCTCAAGCCTGTGTTTTATCCTCAACATTTGAAAAGGACCAGCTCTCATGGTGAGTGAACCTGAACTCTTCTTCCTTCTGTTAGCAAAGATGAACTCTCACACTCACACAGGAACAGGTACCAAAAAATGCACTTCTTAAAGCTTTAAGATAATTAAATGATGTTCATGATTTTTTAAGTTTGGCATTATGAAATAGATGTCAGTTTGTTAAGTCCTTTGCTAATGCTCACCTAAAATGTAACTGAGAAAGTTATACTTTTAAGAAAAAGTTTGTGAATGTGCTGAAAATCAGATTTCAAATGTGATATTACTGAGGTAATAAAGCTCTGCAGCTCAAATATTCAGCGCAAAACTTCCCAGGTCTCCTCCTCTTTAAGCTCAGTTCATTTTATTTGTAAAGAAAGTCTGTTGTCTCAGGCCCTCTCTTCCTTCTTAGGTGAAGCCTCAGTATCCTCTAAATAGCCAGAAGAGTGAGAAATTCAGTTCCTTTTGTGAATTGGTTAAGCAAAAGCCAAACATTTATGTATGTGGAATCAAATCATAACTTACATTTTTC
This sequence comes from Graphiurus murinus, assembly GCA_004027655.1. NCBI lineage: Eukaryota > Metazoa > Chordata > Mammalia > Rodentia > Gliridae > Graphiurus > Graphiurus murinus. Next base: position 11,271 of record PVLC010004889.1, on the reverse strand, counting down.
AAAGCAGACATTATCTTTTGAAAGATTACTGGGAGTTTTCAGAAAAACAACACATCTAGATGAGAGCCAGAATTCATCATTTCATTTTGGGGTTTCTGGATTCATCTCTCAAGATGCTACAGCCCCAAATATCTGGTCACAATTGTTCCCTTATTTTCAACATTTGGAAAGTCTTAGTGTGGAGGAGCCCATGAAAGTTCAAATGACGGATGATTAAATCTCTTACAGGACAGCTACACCTGAAATTATGTAGATGTATACAGGGACACTAAATATGAAGGTAATGATATTCTTCCTCTCTTCTTGAAGAGTTCTGCAAAATCTTTCTTAAACTCTTTTTGTGTTGTTCTTTATTTAGTAACATGTAGAGATGCCATATTGGATAAGCTAGGAATTAAACCAAATCATCAAAGTAAAACATACCACATCTAAGGAAGAATAATATATATATATTATGTTATTATATATATTATATATTATTATAATATATAGTACATATAATATATCTATATTATATATATTATATTTTATAGAATAACATAGAGAGATAGATAGATAGATAGATAAATAGATAGATATGAGATGGGGAATGGACAGGTGAGGAAGTATATAGCCCTTCAGATTGTGCTTAGGGAAAAAGAAAAATAAAGTACAAATAAAAAGATTTATAAGCAGGGTGGGACCCAGAGAAAGTACAGGCCAGTGGTAAGGACATGACCCCACACACCCTGTGCAGCACCAGATGTTCACTCATATCATACAGCCGCAGATGTGTAGATAGTTATGTAAATATATCTAGGCAAAACACAACACATGTTATGCTGGCATGAGGTACGCCATTTTTGCCTGGAATCCTATGTAAGGGACCGATCTGTAAAATAAAGCTGCTGTTGTTCTCTTCCCATGGAGACTCCATGTGCTTTCTTCTGGCTAGGTATCTCACTGCTAAAACCTCCCATGCAACCACAGTTGTCCCCTAACAGGGCCCCTGACAGGCAGTTTTTCTCTTGTGTGGCATTTTTGGAATAAGATTTTAGAAGAGAACATTTGAAGTTTTTTTGTATGTTATGAGCATAAACCTCATTCTCCTTTTCCGTTTGTTTGTTTTGTTTTTGTTTTTTAGTGGTACTGGGATTGAACCCAGTGGTGTTCTACTTCTGAGCATGAAACATTTATTTTAAGGACTTTTTTCCAATTGGCCATGAAAAGTAGAATTAGTGTGGTATTTATAAGTATAGGCTTTGAAGCCAGACTGCCTTGTATGAATCCTTGTTCTTCTATCTTAATTGTGTAACTTTGAACAAGTTACTTAACCTCTCTTTCTTAGCTCAGTATAAAGTATAGCTAAAATTAGTATCTATCTTATAATGTTTAAGTAATAAATGAGTTAGTATATGAAACATATTTAGAAGATCCTATATGGTATCACAAATAAAAGTAATTTGCATTTATATATTTTTTTGAATATGACACTGTGTGTAATGGATATGTAGGTAGAAAAAAGTGCTTACCTAAATTATACATAATGCCAAAATAATTTCTTTTGAGTTATTAAAACCTGCTAAAATTTAATCATCTCTCAGAATTTTTTCTGCTTTTTAAAATTACTATTCCAGAAGTAGAGCCAGGCGTGGTGGCACACACTTATAATCCCAGTACTTGGGAGGCTGAGACCAGAGGATCTGGGTTCATGGCCAGCCTCAGCTACTTAGTGAGACCCTGTTTCAAAATAAAGAATAAAAGATAGGGCTGAGGGTATAGCTCAGGGATAGAATGTCCCTGGGTTCAATCCCCAGTACTGCAAAAGAAAAAAAATTTAAAAATAAGTAAAAATACTATTACAGAAGTTCTACGAACAAATTAAAAAAATATTCTTTAAATCTGTATTCACTCATCACACGTATTTATTTGAAAGTCACTTAAGATCAAGGTTCAAATTGGCAAATTTTCACATCAAGTAATAACCCCATTGTTGCATAAAAAGGAAAGGCTTCTGAGTATCCCTGAGCTTCTTATTTTTAGATTAGAAAATTGTGACCAAAGAGATTAAAGGAGATTTGTTCAAATTCAGACCACTAACCGCTGTTCTATCAACACAGTGTGCAGTAATTTATTTAGGAGATAAGTCAGGAAACTACATCCACTGAACACAGACTAGAGAGTCATCAGATTAGACCTGTGTTTAAACATCAGTGATATTCAAGTACAAGAGAATAGTGAGAAGCAACTGCTCAGAATACGAAAGAAATTCCAACAAGAAACACAGAGATGTTGGCAAGAAAGAAAACTTAAAATTGATGCAAACCTGCTCCATGTAGGTAGTTGGATAAAGAAAGGTAATGTCTGGGGAAAGGACATGTCCTGAGAGGAGAAAATCAAAAGGAAATGGCAGGGGTTCAAGAGGAAAGGGGAGACTCAATCAATGGGTGGTATTCTGAAATTATAAGAGTTTATCAGGAAAATTTTGGTAATGAATCACTGTTTAGAAATTTGAGGGGAAACCTGCTTAGCACTAAGAATACTACTCATGACTAACTGAACCATTTATTTTTTTTTTATCCACTTACCCAACAAATGCAACCTTCTGCTTACCCATACAAACTTAGCCTGAATTTCCAGAGTCAAGTCAGTAGCTTCCATCTAATACTGGCCCATGTAAGAAGTGGAGTGTTTACTCAAATGTATTGGATTATAACCAGTTGAAATTTTCTCTTTAAATCATCTTTACAGAAAGCTCTTATTGGGAATAATAATACTTGAAGAGCTTAACCAAAGCATCTAAAAGCGTCAATACTATGTTTAACATGCTCAGATAAGAGCAGGGAAACATTATTCTTTGTTGAGCCTTTGGAGATGACGAATTCTCAGGATTTATTGCTGACAAGGATGTTTAACTGCTGTTCAGTGAAAGCTCACAAATTTTTCCTTTTCTCGTAAGTCACATAATGTACACTTTAGGCTACCACAAGGCACTGGACTATCACAAATACTGAAGAACTGGATAAGAACTGTAGTAACCTCAGCCTTTCTAATTATAGTGGATTTTAGTGGGCTAGTTGTACAAGAACTTGCTACTGATAACAATGCATATCCCACACAATTTTACATCAGGTCCATCTTTTATTTCCTGTAGAATTATGAACTTTTTTGTTTGACTATAATTTGCTGTCAGGGAAGGAGTGCTAATGACATTGCTATATAATTATTATTATTAATTATTATTATTATCGTTATTATTGCATAATAGGGATTGAACACAGGGCATTGTACCTATGAGCTACACCCTGAGCCTTTTTTATTTTTTGTTTTGAAACAGGGTTTTCCTAGCTAGGTTACTGAGAATGTGGCTGCATTGTTGAGGCTGGCCTCCAAACTTTGATCCTCCTGTCTCAGCTTTCCAAGTACTGGGATTACAGGCATGTACCACCATGCCTAGCTTGTTATACATTCTTTGCAATCAAAGCTATTTTGTCCTAACAAAAGATTTGCAAAGAGAGTTCATTGGGACTCAATAAAAACTTGTTGGTCAGAAGCACTGAGCAGAAGTTTTCTGAGTATTATATAGGTTGAAGATTCAATTGAAATAGAAATAGTACAATTAACTTGTTAGTTTTGCTGTTTTCTCATTATTATCTATGTGTGTGTGTGTGTGTGTGTGTGTGTGTGTGTGTGTGTGTATAGTACTTGAGATTTAACCCAGCAGCATTCTACCTCCAAGCTATAACCCCAGCCCTTTATGTATTGTTTTGAAACAGTCTTGCTAGGTTGCTAAAAGTCTTGCTACATTGCTGAAACTGTCCTCAAACCTGTGATCCTATTGCCTCACACAGGAGTGTGCCACCACACCTGGCTGCAGTTTTCTTTCTGAGACTGAGATAAATGTACCTAACACCTTAAAATGATAACAATCATATCAGTAATAATTCCATTTATCTAGTACATTAGTAGAAAGCATATGCATCATATGGAACCTCTGACAACATTTACAGGATAAAGAGAGTTTGAATATTTTTGCCCTTGTGTGACCAGAATAGCACAGCACAAAGACCTTCTGCTTGCCTTCCCTTTCTAACATTTCCTCAGCCAAGGCCTATGGGCATTTAGATTGCCATCAAAGAGCTATTCCTTAAAATTGCTTACCCCTGTGAAAAAGAGATTTAAAATATCAGAATATACTGCCAAGGAGAGGAGTGAAAAAAATGTTAAAGAACAACTTTGCAAAAATGTACATTCCACACAAAAGTGATCATGTCTATCTTTTTGACTTCTGGATGCCTGGTCCTTAGAAGACTGTTTGGAACAGAGTTAATACTCAATATATGCATACTTCACTAATAATGAAAAACATAGGTGACTAAATTTATTCACAACATTCAAAATTGATTATTTACATTTTATAGTGATCTTCATATATTAGATGCTTGAATTCATGCTTCATTGGAAAATGGTCAAATGGCATGCCTGGTCCCCCAACCCTGGTGAGACCCAGGGACACAGTACAGCACAGCACTTGAAAGTGTATAATGTGTTCATGAAGAATTTCCTATGCAGGGAGAAGCGGCCCTTGAATACTGCTCTCTCCCTCTCTTATCCTCATTCACCACAGCAACCTCAGTTTAAAAGAGTGTAAATAAGCTATCATTGAGCATCCTCAGCCCGGGTAGATTTTCAGTTCATCTGGTGAGAACTTTGGGTTTGCTTTTGGGAGGACTAAAGGGAGGTCACAGAGAGTCATGTCCCCTCGTGTTTATTCCTGATATGGTGTACAGCTTTTATTATGCTTCTGGTTAGGTTGTAAACCAAAGAGGAAATGACATTGTATTTGAGTTATCATTCCATACAGTCCTCAAACCTAAGTTATTTTTGTGTGGTTTGGCCTAATACAAATGCCCAAAGTATTCTTATGTAGATGCCTTCTCTTTTGACTTAATTTGTGGTACTGAATATTGAATCCCCGAGTGTAGGGATATTCTACCTCTGAGCTTCACCCCTGTCCCCCATTTCTGTTTTTGGTGGTACTGGGGATTGGACCCAAGGACAATCTAACTCTGAACTACAACCCCAGAACTATTTTATTTTTTATTTTGAAACAGGATCTCACTAAGTTGTTGAGGCTGGCCTTGAACCTGCAATCCTCCTTTCTCAGTCTCCTAAGCACTGGGATTTCAGGTGTGTGCCACCATGCCCAGCTTCTTATACCCATTTCTACCTCCATGGATGTGAGATAAAAATGAAATAAAATATAGGCTACTTAGTATTTTAAATACATAAGCAATGTACAGATGATTTTATTCTTATATGCAGAGAACCCAGTGCAATTTCTGTCATGTAATATGACTTGATAAAAGTTAACTCCTTTCTGCTTCCTTTTCTGTATTACATGATTGCCCAAAATGTCATTGTGCAGATATAATCTAAGAAGAATCAGGTAGATTGATCCTGAAGCTCTTGCACATTTTTCCTTTTATTGGCCCTGTCCCTTGTTTTGGTAAGCATTTCCTAATGATCAGTGTTCTGAAGGTTAGTCACCACATCATAGCTCCAATCATGGAGATGCAAAAAGTTCAAACCACATATATTTGTCTGTATATCTGCATATATCCACATACAGGTGCAGAGCTACTCTGTATGTAACCAAATTTGGGGCCTTGAACCTACTTGTTCCTATTTCCTCTCAAGTCCCCATAGTGTTAATAATCATCGATTTGCAGATTTTTATCACTCATTGAGATCTCTGTTGTAGAAGGTTCCTTTAGCCTTCTCAAATGTTCAACCCTGCCAAAATATTAAGAAATGAAATATTAAGTAATTAATAATAAGAAAACTTCAGAAAGAGAACAACAGCATATACAAAACATGGCAAATATATTCAATTTTGACTGCTAATTCTTTCTATTACCAATATTTATACTAATACTCAGTAAGAAGGCAATGGCATATATCAAACATGGCAAAGACATTTAATTTTGACTGCTAATTCTATTACTGGTACCACATGACACAGCCCCGAGTTACAAATGAGAGTGCTGTGATTGATTATTCAATTCCATCATGCATCTAAGTCGGAGTTGTTGCATTTATGCATGTATTTATGACTCCCAACATAGTCATTAGTGTATATTGAAACCAAATAGTACCATAAATAGAAAATGTGTTGACGATAATGTTACAAAATTATAACTAGATGCATTTCTATTCTAACTATGAAATTATAACTATGAAAACTCATTACTTTGGATGATTATATTCAAATTGTTCTGGTCTTTCCTGGAAGTATAAACTGCCCCAGTTAAGGAAATCTGATGAAATCACAAAAGAAAGGAGCTCTATATAAGAGACTAGAGGATGTAGCCAAAGGAAGGGGAAAAATTGGAGAAATGGAGAAGATCAACTGCTTAACCAAGTGCTGGTCTCTGTATAATTCACTCACTGCTCCTCTCACAGTAGGAGAATTTTTCAGTTGTAACCTTTGAAGAAGACAATAAATTGTTATAGAAACTGAATTAAATAAACCTAACCAAGGAAGTAAAAGACCTCTATAAGGAAAACTATAAAAAGTTGAAGAAAGAAATCGATGAAGATGGAAGGATCTACCATGCTCTTGGATAGGCAGAATAAATATCATCAAAATGGCAATCCTTCCAAAACTGATTTACAGATTCAATGCAATACCCATGAAGTTACCAAGGGTTCTCCTCACAGACATAGAAAAATCAGCCCTTAAATTCATCTGGAAAAACAAAAAGCCCAGGATAGCCAAAGTAGTTCTTAGCAACAAGAACCATGCAGGAGGTATCACAATACCTGACTTCAAACTCTACTACAAAGCCACAGTAATAAAAACAGCATGGTATTGGCACAAAAACAGACACATAGACCAATGGAGCAGAGTAGAAGACTCAGAAACACACCCACAGACTTACAGTCAACTGATTTTTGACAAAGGAGCCAAAAATATACACTGGAAAAAAGATAGCCTCTTTAACAAATGGTGTTGACAAAACTGGTTAACCATATGCAGGAAAATGGAAATAAACCCCACTTTCTCACGCTGCACAAGAGTCAACTCAAGGTGGATCAAAGACCTGGAAGTTAGACCGGAGACCTTGCAGGTACTTGAAGAGGGCATAGGACCAACACTTCAACACATAGGCACAGGTAAAAACTTTCTCAACAAGACCCCAAAAGCACAAGCAACTCAAAGGAAGATCAATACATGGGATTGCATTAAACTGAAGAGCTTCTGTGCAGCAAAGAAAACTGTCAAGAACCTCAAGAGAGAGCCTACAGAGTGGGAGAAGATTTTTGCCAGTTACTCTACAGATAGGGGTTTAATATCTAGGATATACAAAGAACTCAAGAAAATCACAGCCAAGAAAACAAATAACCCAATCAAAAAATGGGCAAAGGATCTAAATAGACACTTCACAAAAGAAGAAATACAAATGGCCAATAAATGTATGAGGAAATGTTCCACATCATTGGCAATCAGGGAGATGCAAATCAAAACTACCCTGAGATTTCACCTAACTACAATCAGAATGGCAATCATAAAAAAACAAGAACAATAACAACTGCTGGCGAGGATGTGGAGAAGTGGGAACTCTAATACATTGTTGGTGGGACTGCAAACTAGTGCAACCACTTTGGAAAACAATATGGAGGATCCTCAGTTGAATGGGAATGAATCTACCATATGATCCAGCAATATCACTTCTGGGTATCTACCCAAAAGAAAGGAAACCAAACTATCAGACCGACGTATGTGTATCTATGTTTATAGCTGCACAATTCACAATAGCCAAACTATGGAAGCAGCCAAGATGTCCATCAACAGATGAATGGATTACAAAACTATGGGACATGTACACAGTGGAATTTTACTCAGCCATAAAGAAGAACAAAATCATGCTATTTGCAGGGAAATGGATGGAACTGGAAAACATTATGTTAAGTGAGATCAGCCAGTCACAAAGAGTAAAGGAGCATATGTTCTCCCTAATATGTGGATGCTAGGGAGAAGATGGGGCATAAGAGGGTCTCCAGATGGAAAAGAAGAGACCCTCGATAAACAAAGAAGTTGATTTAACCAAAGGGGATAGATGGGGAGGGGGGACACCCTAATGTACATCAAGGTTACTCAGTAAACCGAATTTGAGAGGGAGGGAGGGCGAGGGAGTGGGGTGGGAATCTAGGGAAGGGGTCAAATGAGAAAAGTGGGCACATATGTCATTAGCAATTTGTACCTAACAAAGATGTATGCTTACAATGCATGAATAATAAAAATAAAATAAAATAATGCTGTATTAAAAATTAAAAAAAGAAATCTCAACTCAGCTATTTGCTACATAGGTGTCCAGATCCTCAATCTCTTCATAATTAAAAGGCAATAATATCAACTATCTAGTTTAATTGTTGAGAGTATTAAAAACAATCCAAGCAAAACAAATGCCATGCCATGTCATGGATTCATGGATGACTGGCAGCTAGTGCTATTGCCTTTTCTATTGCCTTTTTTTTTTTTTTTTTTTTTTTACACAGTCCTGCCTGGAAAATGTTGACCAGAAATCTATTTCAAATGAGAAATATTTAATTTGAAAATGAGCATGAAAACATGAAATTTCACATAAAATCAGGTTTGTTATATATAAGAATGTAAATATAGAGCCAGGCGTGGTGGCACACACTTGTAATCCCAGCATTTGGGAGGCTGAGACCTGAGGATCCAGGTTCACGGCCAGCCTCAGCTACCTAGTGAGGCACTCCGCAACTTATTGAGACCCTGTTTCAAAATAAAGAATAAAAAATAGGGGTGGGGGTGTAGCTCAGAGGTAGAATGCCCCTGAGTTCAATCCCAGTACTGCAAAAAAAAAAAAAAAAAAAAAGCAAATATATCCTTTGTGATGTTCATAGTCTACTTATGCCCTTCCTTATCTTCACATAGATCCCCATGTCTCTCCTCTAATATCTATCCATGACCTAAAACTTCCCACACTCTTACAGTAGTAGATTTTGTGAAAATAATTAGCAACCAAATTAAAACATACAGTTTTTTTTTCTTTCAAAGTAAACCAGGCCCTGTGAATTACACTGCTGAAAAAAAATAAACCTTATGTTCTACACCATTTTTTACACCATGGCTTAAAAAATGATAAATTGTTGTTTATTGTAAATTTGTTCTGTGATTTGAAGAGAATGATCCCTACCCTTGGAATGCATAAATTTAGAGTCAGGAACTAGATGTAAAATTTTTAATCTTGTGAAATAATTCATCATGATGTTTTGATTATTAAAAGGCTACTTTGGGCCACTGGAAAGAAAGACAATGCAATTCTTGCCATCCCTTATCAGTGCTGCTTAAATAGTTCCTTATGGGTCGCACATTTAGATAACTGGCTTGAGTCAAGCTACTTAGATGTGGAAATTTAGAGCCATTCTTGAAATCTCTATGGAGTGAAGAGAAGGTGATTGATAGACTTTTATGAGCAAAAATAAAATTGAAACTGGATTTTAACTGATTGTCCTAAACAAAGCTGAGAAATGCAGGCTCCTCTTGGGTTTTAGAATAATCTCTAAGTCCAAAGGGTTGCTCCTGCTCTACAAAGATGGAAACTTGGAGCTCATGGAAAATCTGGGACTCACTTTGCACATCATAGGACACACATGGAAGGAGGTCAAGGAAAGGCTTTTTCATGTATTCATTTCATTCCCTTGTTTCTAATTTAAAATACCCTTTTGATTCCTTACTCTTCTGATTATAATCAACTACCCATAGATTTGACATTTCTGCTCAAAATCTTTGGTGGAAAATTGGGACAAGTCCCTTATACTATCTGACTCGTTGGTATATAAATGTCTTTTCACATGGTGTTTTCAGGCACGCACCTTTAACCTTTGAATGTGTCAAGAGATACTACTAGACTATCAATGTGCATGTGAAGTCCAGTTGCTGTTTACCATTCTGCTTCTTACCATTCAACCTTCATTTCGCAAATAGTATTCACTTATTTCTGATTGATTAGAAGAGATCACTGCCATTACTCATTATTGCCTTCCTATTTGCTGCTATAATGTCTCACATAAACTAGTGTATCAGAGAACTCCTCCTAAAATAGAAAAACACAACTGCTGCAAGTTTTCCCATTGACTATCGTGGGGACAGGTAACTTCCTCAGTTTGCCAAGAATCTCCCTGATTTTGAAAACTCTTTTCTTAAGGGGGAAAAAAAGAAAGACAGTATGGTGGTGCAAATCCCAGTACTTGGGAGGCTAATACAGGATGATTGCAGGTTCAAAGACAGACTCATCAATGTAGAAAGACTCTCAGCAACCTAACAAGATCCTATTAAAAAAAAAAAAAAAGAGCTAGGGGTATATTTCAGAGGAGAATGTTCCTAGGTTTAATCCACTACAAAAAGAAAGAATGAAAGAAAAAAGAGTTGAGAAGTAATGAAGATAGCCTATTTATATTAACACTTTGTATTTACCTATGGCTTTTAGCATCTCCTTTGCTCAAGTCAGTTGTGGCTTGCTTTATAGGTTTTGGCATGGGTGTGGTAGGCAGAGTAAGGACCTCCCAAGATGGCTCCATCCTACACTTTAAGATCTCTGCATATGTTATCTTATATGGAAAGAGGCTTTACATATGTGATTAAGTTAATGGTTTTGAGATCAGAGATTATTCTGGATTTTCCAGGTGGGTAAAATAAAATCATAACAGTCCCTACAAGTGAAAGAAGTAGGTGCATGGAACAGGGCTGTAGGTCAAATGAGTGCAGGTAGCCTCTAGAAGCAGGAGAAGGCAATAAATGGATTGTCCCTTAGATTCTCCAGAAGGAAACAGCACTGGGGCCATTAATATGCTGCTAACTTTACCTAGTGCCTAGTCCTAGTTCTTGCAAAGATGCTGGAAGTTGGTTGGATCCTACAATTGTTTGCAAATGAATAAATAATATCTTCATGATTTGTCAAATGAGAGAGTCCAACACTTTTTTCTAGTATCTTCTTTCTGTAAGATCCTTATTTGGAGCCATCTGTTTATTTGGAACCCAATATGTGTGTCAGTATTTATGCTCTCTATTCTTACCATTTCTATTCTTTGGACCTAGTTTTATCCCTTTATTTTCATGTACAATACTGAGCAATGTATCCTATAGAAAGCAATACATATATTTCATTGTCTTCAATGATGACAATAAAACATCAGAAATATTTGATAAATAGCAGAACAATAAAATTGTATCCATAATTAAGCAAACAGAGAGGAGAGGAG
>PVLC010004888.1:0-80914 GCA_004027655.1 Graphiurus murinus | reverse complement strand
GGTACTGGGGTTTGAACTCAGGGGCATTCTACCTCCGAGCTACACCCCCAGCCCTATTTTTTATTCTTTATTTTGAAACCAAGTCTCACTAAGTTGCGGAGTGCCTCACTAGGTAGCTGAGGCTGGCCGCGAACCTGGATCCTCTGGTCTCAGCCTCCCGAATGCTGGGATTACAAGCGTGCGCCACCACGCCCGGCTAATTACTTTTAAAAATCAATCAGTTGTGAGCTGGATGCAGTGGTACATGCCTGTAATCCCAGTATTGGGAGGCTGAGATAGGAGGATTGCAAGTTCAAGGACAGCCTCAACAATTTAGTGAGATCTTCGTGGAACCTTATTTCAAAATGCAAAATCAAATAGGACTGGGGGTATCGCTCAGAGATATACTACCCCTGGTTCAATCACCAGCACCCCTCCCTAGCACATACACACAAATCAATTAGTTGTGGTCAAAATATCAGAATTTTATTTAAGATAGTGACCTACTTCTATGGGTTCATGAAATATTTTTACTTTACATTTCCTATTAAACTAATTTCATTTCTTGAATGATTACTCATCATGAAATGAAAAATCATGTCAAGACATAAAGGAATAAGGAGATTTCCATGAATTGTATGTAAATATAAAATATGATAATAACAATATGATAATAAGGAAGAGTAAGAGATACTAGATTGAATAAAAAATTAACTGAGTACTCCCATCCCTTCCTTCCATCTTGTACCTCATATAAAGCTAAATTCCATTGTTTTTCATTTTGAGAGTATCACTGACTATCCCTATAGAGAAATAGAAAACAACAACAAAGTAACGACATAAAGGAAGTTGACTTGAGGAAGGATAGAGTTCTTTATACCAAGGCCTTTGCACCAGGTCTATGGATCTGAACCCCTGGTGGATGGAAAGTGGGATCTCATTGTTTTCTCTCTCTCACTCTCTCTTTTGCTTTGGGGCTAGGGATTGAATGGGGCCTCATGCATGCTAAGTAAGCATGCTGTACCACTGAACTACATTTCTAGCCCTAGTTTTAGCTATGAGAGTATTTTGAAATATACCTAGTTTTATGTCTTCATTCTGTCATTGGACCATCTTTCAATGGGTGCACAGACTAATTCTCCATGGTTCTTCCTTCCAGTTTGTACTTGTGAAGATGCTAATGGGGACAACAGAAGGTACAGGCTCCTCGTCTCAGGGGAGAACTATGCAGTCTTGGTAATGGCTATACATTGTGTAGAACTTCTGCTCTAAATATCGATAAGAATCTCATACTTATTTACATTTACTTTAACATATCTATGTTTGGGCATGGTGGTGCATATTTTGATATTGGTGCATATTTTTCCAATCCCAGTACTTGGAAGGCTGAGACAGGAATATTGCAGGTTCAAAGTCAGCCTTAGCCGCTTAGAACCTGTTCCAAAATAAAAAAGTAGGGCGTGGTGGTGCGCGCTTGTAATCCCAGCATTTGGGAGGCTGAAACCAGAGGATCCAGATTCGCGGCCAGCCTCAGCTGCTTAGTGAGGTCCTCCGCAACTTAGTGAGACCCTGTTTCCAAATAAAGAATAAAATAAATAGGGCTGGGGCTGTAGGCTGTAACTCGGAGGTAGAATGCCCCCAGGTTCCATCCCCAGTACCGCAAAAAAAAAAAAAAAAAAAAAAAAAAAAAAAAAAAAAAAAAAAAAAAAAAAAAAAAAAAAAAAAAAAAAAAATTAAAAAAATAAATAAAAAATAGGAAGGGGTAGAGTTGTAGCTCAGAGATAGAATGCCCCTGGGCTCAATCCCCAAATCTCTGTGTATGTTGAAAGATACTCATTTGTTTGAGAATTTCTTAAGTGTTTATGTGTTGGCTGTGTACTGTGTCAGCCTTACTACCTCTTCTAGAATGATTTCCTCCTATGTTTCATGATTGGCAGTGCCCTCGGGATAAATTTGCATAAAATTTGGGAGAGAGAAAAAAAGCACAGCCAGTTTTTTATGCTCTGAAATTTGGTGCAGGGCAGCTGAAGCCTGTTGTCACTGGTCTGCTTACCTGGGCAGTTGGATGGGCAGCACCCGGGAATGCAGCTCCTCTGGCTCTTGTCAGACAGTCTGCTTCAGTGTTTGTTTCCTGACTCCATCTCAATGGGCAGTAGCTTCTGCAGGTAACTTGTGGTGTTAAGGTAGAGACAGGGTCCAGTTTATCCTTGCTCTCTTCCATCTTATATCCAGCTGTTTTTCCCAACTACTCTTCCAGTTTACCTTTGCAAGGTTGGGCCTCACATCAGATGCAGAGGAAACACCCAGCTCCTCTATTTTATATCATTTAGAGTGGTTCAGCCTCTCCCCCTGCAATCTATGTATGCCAGATGCTATGCTGGGTCTTGGGAGAACAGTGGTGACCAAGCAAGTATTGGCCTCTTTCATGGAGCATAAAGTCAATTTAAGGCATTGTTATTATAATATAAAATGAATAATATGTGATATTTTAAATTTTCAATCAAGTTGAAAATTTAAAGTGAGGATTTTAATAATACCTTTGTGTGTGTGTGTGTGTGTGTGTGTGTGTGTGTGTGTGTGTGTGTGTGTTACTGGGGATTGAGCCCAGGGTCATTCTATCTCCAAGCTATACCCCAGCCCCCTGAATTTTTTTTTTGTTTGGAAATAGGGTCTTGCTAGGTTGCTGAAAGCCTTCTTATGTTGTTGAAGCTGTCTTTGAACCTGCAATCCTCCTGTCTGAGCTGGAATTACAGGCATGTGCCACCACACGCTGCTAATAATACTTTTTTATATCACTTTTTACTTTTTAAAGAAATTTCTTGTTTTTTAGTCACCGACACCATATTTTTACAGCTGCAAAGAAGACTAAACCTGGATTTAAAACTTCCTTTAAGATTAAGTAGAGATTTAAGACCACTTCTACTCTAAGGCCACATGGTTTGTAGGTGGCAGAAATTTAATCTTCTGGTTCATATTCCAGTACTTGTTTTAATGCAACAGTTATGATAATCAACCAAACTTTTTAATTTTATAGAGAAAAATATTGCTATCAGTTCTATTTACATATTACCTTTATCTTTTTTTTTCTTTTTTTTTGTGGTACTGGGGGGTGGAACCCAGGGGCATTCTGTCTCTGAGCTACATCCCCAGTTCTATTTTATTCTTTTATTTTGAAACAGGGTCTCACTAAGCTGCAGAGGATCTCAAAAAGTTGTCGAGGCTGGCCACAAACCTTTGATCCTCCTGTCTCAAGCCTCCCAAGTACTGAGATTGCAGGCATGCTCTACCACACCGGACTCATTTTGTGAGTCAATTTTGATCCTCATTTCCCATCTCTACCTATATAATTTGTTTCTCCTGTTTCCAGACACCAAGATCCTAGGATGTTTCTGGCAGATTGGCCACTCCACAGCGCTGTCTCTCCTGAGGCCCCAGATGGTAGCAGCCTAGAGGCAGCAGGAGACCAGGCCACCTGGGTCTCCACCTCCACCACCTCACCTCACCAGGTCACCAGCTCCGGCTGGATAGAGGACTGGGAGGCCAGCAGGGGAGGACAGCAGAGGAGGCTGCCAGCAGATGGAGCAGTTGCACTCTGAAAATGCCCCTGCCCCTGGTGCAGGGCAATCCCACCATGGACAGGTGGGGGAATGTGGAGAGGCTCCCAAACCCCAGGAATTATTCTCTAAATGTCTCTGTGTGTGTTCTAAGTTGCAAAGGGCCTCATTAAGTAGCTGAGGCTGAGCCGGGCGTGGTGGCGCACGCTTGTAATCCCAGCATTCGGGAGGCTGAGACCGGAGGATCTGGGTTCGCGGCCAGCCTCAGCTACCTAGTGAGGCACTCCGCAACTTAGTGAGACTCGGTTTCAAAATAAAGAGTAAAAAATAGGGCTGGGGGTGTAGCTCGAAGGTAGAACGCCTCTGAGTTCAATCCCCAGTACCGCAAAAAAAAAAATAAATAAATAAATAAGTAGCTGAGGCTGGCTGTGAACCTGGGATCCTATCTCAGCTTCCCAAGTTCTGGGATTACAAGTGTGTGTCACCATGCATCTAATATTTTAACCTATCTCTATTCCCATCCCAAAGAATTGAGAATTCTTTTATTAAGTTTATTTCTTTAATGATCATCTTTCAGGAGCTCCACTTGTAAGATTCACGAGGAACTCAAATTATGAAGCATCTCACATTTATTATAAAATTCATATCACTTTATTAAGAATCATCTCAGGGAAAAAGGGAGTGAGTTTCCTGGGAAAAACAGTCTCTGGTTCCTCCCAGGTGGGGGCCTCTCAACTGGAATCTGTGTGGAGAAGCCCATGGTAGTTGGGAGTTGGAGCACGTCATCCTACAGCTGAGTTTACTCTGGCTGAAGTCAGGATCCAGGTAATTGCTTTCGTCCACCTCATCTATCTGGCCTCACAGGAGCAATTCTCTTGCTCAATAGTGTGAGGTGCCTCTGTCCTCCTTTCTCTGGAGCAACTCTGTTGGTGCCAGGGTTCAGCACACAGCAGCAACAGGTGTGGATGATGCAGGTAACAATCCTCCTGGTGACTCACCTCCAGCCCTTCCTGTCGTCCTGGGTCCTGGAGGCTGGCTCACGATGGGGTTGCCAGGTGCTGGCCTGGGGATCTCAGGGCCATGCTGAGGGACTGTGCTGGGAGTGGAGGTCCTCTTTGGCAGGTCAGGGGAATGGCAGGCAGGCTGTCTCTTCTGCCCTTCTACCTTGACTGTGTGTCCTCCTTAGAGAACAGGAACCTGTAGGCATGAAGGTCGGGCTGGCTGGCTCTCCTCTTGGGTGGCAGAGGGAAGGCAGAAGGATCTACTGGGGATGGAGGTGGCAAGACCCACCAAACCTCAGCCCAGACTGGAAGGTGCCCCCACCCAGTGGCTCACATGGCGACGAATCAGAAGGTATGTCCCCATTGGGTTGTCAAACATCCTGTTCATCACGGATGTCAGGTCTGGCGTGGGTCCTAACCAAGGCAGCACATGACTTTCAGGATGCAGGGTTGGGGTGTTTGGGGAGCAGCTCCCTAGGAATGAGTGAATGCTCCTTACTGGGTCTCAGCCACAAATGCTCCAGGCTTTCCTCGGTGGTGGCCCTCACCTCCAGGTTAATAGTCAACAAGCGTCTGATGCTGAATCATGGCTTGATGGTGATGTGAAGGGCACCCAGCACCTTCCCTGCCGCACCTTCTCCTGCAGCTGCTCCGGGGTGGTGCTAGTGAACAGGATGCAGCCTATGAGCATGAAGTAGAGGATGACCCCAAGTCTCCAGAGGTCCACCTCCAGGCCATATCCTTTGCCTTTGTAGACCTTTGAGGTGCAGTAGCCAGTAGAGCCACACACAGTGGTCAGCCTGTGCCTGGCCTTGAAGCAGCAGCTAAGTCCAAAGTCCATGACCTTGACATTCCCTTCTGAGTCCAGGAGGATGTTATGCAGCTTCAGGTCCCTATGCAGGATGACACTCTTGTGAACATAGCACACCACACTCTCAAACTGCCGGAAGAGCCTCCGGGCCTCCTCTTCCTCCTCCAAGCTACCTGCCTCCCTGATGTGGTATAGCAGCAGTGCCCCTGCTCATGTGCTCCATCACCAGGTAGGTGAAGTCAGCTCTGTGTATGATCTCGAATAGCTGGATGACATTCAGTGCTCCACTGACCTCATGATAGCAATTTCAAATAGAACAAAGCGATTGTCCCTAAATGAAGGCAAGACCTTCACCACCACCTGGGACCCTGTGAGGATATGGCGGGCCAGTTTGACCCAGGCAAAACCTCCTCGGTCAATCTCCCTCAGGACCATATAGCTGTCCACGAGGACATCCTCACGGGGACAGCTGGCCACGAGGCCTGGACAGGCCTCTCTACTCTCTCCTAGCACTGTCCATCACAAAACCACAATAGCAACTAATGATGCTAGCTAAAAAAATCAATACAACAAACAAATAAGCAAGATAACCAACCCAAACAAACAAATGCACACACAAAACAACAAAGCCAAAGCCCAAATCAACAAATCAGATCCAAAGCCACCAGTCTACCAAAAGCGGGAACTATCCTGGAGTCCAACAGGTCACCACCAAGAGCTCCCCGTGCTAATGGACAAAAACCTAGCAGCTGCGAGGGCCTTATATAGCTACTGCTGGAGACTTCCCCACAATGGCTCCTTGTAAGGTCATATGGCCAGGTCATGGCTCAGTGTGGCCCACTGTGACCATCTTGCTTTTGGGCCTCTAATGTGTTTCCACTTTAATAAGAAGAATAAGACTCTAGAAACTTTTTTGCTTTGGTGGGCTATGGAGGCTGATGTTTACTTGTTTAGAAATTAAAATTTGTAGGGTGCTTCAATGGTTTTTCACATTGAGTCAAAAAAATTGAGTAACTTTTGACTTTTAAAGACCTCAATTTCTTTATCTTTCAACTTGAAATGATTGGTGTCAAAAGAATGGTAGCACATCACTCACATCATGATAGCAAAATGTTCTGTTCCCTAAGACACCATAGGGCACATGATTAACATCTGTGGGGCTGAGAAAAAGGGAGCTTCCATCCTAATTACCCCTTAAGGTCCTCATCACATTTCTTTCATTTAATTATTTTTAACTTCTATTGGTGCATTGTAATTATATAGCACAGTGAGGTTCAAAGTTATACATATAGCACTTTATGTATTTCTTTCGGCATCCCTCCCCCCTCCCTCCCTGTGCATGTTAGACTGGTGGTGATACCTTCATACACGGACATAACATTATTTGGACTGTTTCCTTCCTCAAGCCTCCTTTTCCCCCTCTCTGCCTCCTTCCCATAATCTCTCCTAGTATTCTACTCATCTCTGTCCTCATTTATCTAAAGTCTCTTATGTTTTCTATTTTTTCTCTAGCTTCACATCTGACAGAAAACATAGGACCCTTGACTTTCTGAGACTGGCTGATCTCACTGAATATAATATTCTTTAATTCCATCCATTTTCCTGAAAATGACATAATTTTGACCTTCTTTATGGCTAAGTAAAACTCCATGTGTGCTAAAGCACATTTTCTTTATCGATTCATCTGTTGATGGACACATAGGTTGCTTCCATAATTTGGCTATTGTGAATTGTGCTGTTATAAATATGGGTATGCATGTATCACTATAGTATTCCAACTTTAGTTCTTTTGGAAGGATACTGAAGAGTTGTATAGCTGGGTGGTATAGTGGTTCCATGCCCGCCTCCCCCCTTTTTTAAGTGCTAGAGATCGAGCCCAAGGGCGTTCTACCTCTGAGCTACACCCCTAGCCATATTTTATTTTTTATTTTGAAATGATCTCACTAAGTTGTGGAGGGCCTCACTAAATTGCTGAGGCTGGCCATGAACCTGTGATCTTCCTGTGTCAACCTTCCAAGTACTGGAATTACAAGCGTGTGCCATGATGCCTGTCTAAATTACCAAATATTTACCAACACAACATATATCTAATGAGATACTTATTACTTTGCAGAAAATCACATTGGATTTTTCAGTTTGTATTTTCTTTTAATTTTTTTGGTACTGGGAATTGAACCCAGGCGCTTTCTACCTCTGAGCTAATCCCCAGCCCTTTTCATTTTTTATTTTGAAACAGAGCTCACTAAGTTGCTGAAGGTGGCCTTGAACCTTCAATCCTCCTGTATTAACCTCCCACATACTGGGGTTACAAAGGTGTGTGCCACCATGCCCAGCTGGATTTTTATTATTTGAAATTGTCTTGATGTCAAGTAGATGTGACCACAGAAATATAAACAAATAAAATATCCATTGTGGTGCCCTTTCCTTTGATGTTCAATTTCTTAGAATTGGCATCTGTAGACTCCATGTCTAGACCAGCTCTACCCACAGAACCACAGGAGAGAGACTGAGATTTGTGCAGACACTTTCACTGCAGGCAATTATCTTCCATCTCTCTACACAGGGATATAGCTGGAGTGACAAGTGCTTCTGTCAATCATGCCGCCCAGATTGACTTTGATAAGAAGTGACAGGACAGCGTTCCTGTGGAGCCAAGAATTGCAGAGTGGGTCAGAGCAGTAGTCTGGCCAGCTGCAGATTCTCTCTCTCTGCCACTTGAAACAGAGTTGTCATCTCCTGTGGTTTCATTCCTTAAGAGTTGGGGTATATGACTATTGCCCTTAATGTGTCCTTTAGAAATTATTATAAAACTAATATATGCTTGTTTGAAAAATTAAACTCTACAGGAAGTCATGAAGAAATTAGTAAATGTCTCCTGATTTCCTCCTTTAGTCATACTCCGCAGAGGTTGTCATTCTCATATTTTCAGACATCTTTAAGCCTATGCATTCATTCAACAACTATTTATTTAGTGTCCACTAATGATCAGTCACTGATTTTTGTTCTGGAATTTGTACTGGAATTACAGTGATCAAAAAGACAAAAATAATCATTCAGTTTATACTTAGCCCATGGCAACATATATGTATGCATTGGTATAGGTCAATACCTGTAATGAATAAACCCCCAAATGTTTAATAGCTCCAAATTACCAAAATGTGTTTTCTGCAAAGGTACCATGATTGGGTTGTGAATAGTCATGCAGACACTCAGGAAAATAGAGGCTCTCCCACCTTTAAGAAAACACTTGGCACTATTAAAAACACTTGGCACTATTTTGATCATCTGAACGGGGGTCAAGGAGGAGAGCATAGGGAGGTTAGATTTGGAAGTTGGAACACCACACTTCTACTCAAATTTCACCAGCTCCAATTCTAGTATCTCATCACACCATTTACTACTTGTGTGTCCCTGGGAAAATTACTTTTTTGTTTTTTTGATACTGGGGATTGAACCCAAGGCCATTCTACTTCTGAGATACACCCTCAGCCCAATTTTAGTTTATGTTTTTTGGTAAACACAGTCTCTTAGTTGTTGAGATCCTTGCTAAGTTGCTGAGACTGGCCTCAAACCTGCAATCTTTCTGTCTTAGCCTCCCAAGTACAGGCATGAGCCACCATGCTTGGCTGGGAAAATTACTTAACATCTCTGTACCTTGGGTTCTTCATCTGTAAAACATAGGTCATAAGAGTATCTATCTCAGCTGGTATGGTGGTGCATGTCTGTCATCCCAGTGCTTGGGAAGCCGAGTAGGAGGATTGCAGGTTTGAGTCCAGCAGCACTTGGTAACTTAGTAAGATCCTGTTTCAAAATTAAAAGTAAAATAGGGCTAGGGGTGTAGTTCAGAGGTAGAATGTCTCTGGGTTCAATCCCTAGTACAGCCCCATCCCCCCCCAAAAAAGAACACCTCCATCATAGGGCCATTGTGATGATTAAATTACATACTACATGGAAAGTCTTTGGACAGCTCGTGCCACCAAATAATAGCTCAGTAAATGTTGGCAGGGAAATGTAGTCTAACTATGTGCCAAGGAGAAGAAAGGAAAATAAGTTTTAGTGAGAAGTCAGCTGTTTCTGCTCAGCAGATATAAACTTTTTCTTGTGCACAGTAGACTTCTGAAGCAGTTTTTAGCATGATATATTCCAAATGCTTTCTCCTGTTAGAACTATAAACCTGTATTTGTCTCCACTACATATAGATGTGTTGTAATGTATTTAACTCTATGACTGACATTCAGGTGGTGTCAATTTCTTTTTTTCTCTGCAGTACTGAGGATTGTACCCAGGGCCTGGCACAGGGCTAGACAAGTGCTCTACCATTGAGCTATATCTCCTGCCCAGGTGGTGTCTAGTTTTTTTTTTTTGTTTGTTTGTTTGTTTTTTGTGGTACTGGGGATTGAACATTGAATCCAGGGACATTCTGCTTCTGAGCTATCCCCCAGTTCTTTTTTATTTATTTATTTTTGAAATAGGTTTTTATTAAATTGCTGAGAGTCTCACTACATTTGCTGAGGTTGTATCCTCCTGTCCAGCCTCCCAATGTACGAGGATTACAGGTGTGCTCTACAATGTCCAACTTGTGCCTAGTTTTTACATTACAAATCAAATGTTATATAAAATTTGTAGTAGGCCATTGATCTCCCGCACTAGGCCCAATAGACCAAACCAAAGTGGAGTCATTCATACAGAGGTTTTACAGTTTGTACCTCTATCAGGAAGTCCCCTCTGCTTTAACTTCTATAAGAAAATTAACTTTGAAATGACCAATTTGCTTTTGTTCTGTTTCTGCTTTCTTCAACCCTTTTTTTTTTGCCTATAAATCAAAATCCCTCTCCTCAGCTTATCAGAATACTCATTCTAAAACACACACACACACACACACACACACACACACACACACACACACACACACAATTTTATAGAAGAAGGTGTTGCCTGATTCTCGAATAAAAAAAATCCAACTAAGTTCTTTCAACTAAATTTGCTAAACTTTTGTCTTTCTCCTCCTCTGCCTCCCTCCTCCTTCTCCTCCTCCTCTTCCTCCTCCTCATCCTCCTCCTCTTCTTCCTCCTCCTTTGTGTGTGTGTGTGGTACTGGGGATTGAACTCAGGGACATCCTACCTCTGAGCTATAACCCATTCCCTTTTTATTTTTTATTTTGAAACAGGATCTTGCTAAGTTGCTGAGAGGCTTGCTAAATTGCTGAAGCTGTAATCCCAGGCTCCCAAGTACTAGGATTACAGGTATGTACCACTATGCCTGGCTGTAATAATTTCATCTCTTGACACGGACCTTGATGAATATTCTTGTTCACAGATCATGTTGCATATCTATGGTATATACTATACATTCTTGGAAGTGTAATTTCTAACTCGTACTATCAAATGGTTCATGGAAACATTTAGTTACCATACACAAGAAAAATTTGTTTTTTGTGGGCTCTTCTTATTGATGAATTACAAATCTAGACTTCTTAATATATTATCTATTGTAAGCCAACACAGGGGAATATTAAAACCTTTTTAAAAGTTTTTTTCTGGAACAAAATAGTTCAATTTGAAAGAATTAATATGAATAAGCTGGCATTTATTGTATGCCCATTTTGTTTCTAATTCTTACAGCAGTCCTCTAAAAAAAAAATTATGTCCATTGGACAGATAACAAAACTAAGGAGCCGGGCGTGGTGGCGCATGCTTGTAATCCCAGCATTTGGGAGGCTGAGACCGGAGGATCCGGGTTCGCGGCCAGCCTCATCTACCTAGTGAGGCATTCCGCAACTTAGTGAGACCCGGTTTCGAAATAAAGAGTAAAAAATAGGGCTGGGGGTGTAGCTCGAAGGTAGAATGCCTCTGAGTTCAATCTCTAGTACCGCAAAAAAAAAAAAAAAAAAAAAAAAAAAAAACAACAAAACAAAACTAAGGATCTGAAACTTTATGTAAATTATCTGAAGTAAGTTTATGTCATAAGTTTATGGTAGAGCTGCTATTTGTTCTTAGTTGGGTCTAATACAAAGTCCCCTTTCTATGTGAGCCGTTCTGCAAAAGAGGAACACCATTATTCCTCAGGGCTCCTTCTGCCATTAAATGGGAGCAGAGTTTGAACAGTCAGCCTGGGAAGCTGCAGCTCCATCCTGCTCTTGGCCCTTGGCAGGGACTGTGCCTGCTGACCTTCAGCCTCACTCCACTTTACCTTCTCCAAAGCTGGGCAGGAACCTGGCCAGTTGGCACCTGGCTCCCTGGTACTTCATAGCAGCATCTTTCCTGCTCCACTCAGATTGTCTACCAGAACTGGGCTTCTTCTCTCGGTGTGGTTTATAGGGAGTGTGTATAGATCTTACCTAAGATCCTGGCTTAAGACATGCTGGAGGGTTAGACCTGGAAATCTGCATTGCACATGCGCTCCCTGGGCATTTTTATGTGCAAGAAGATTGAGGATCCACTTTATTTAGCTTTCTGAGGGAAGTTGCATTAATTCTTGTTTCCAGGAGCCCTGGTATTTATTAAGTACTCATTAAACAGCTCTTTAAGATGATGATGATAATGACGACAACAACAACAACAACTATGAATGAACCAGGCTGCAGTTTCTAAACAAACCCTGGCCCATCTCCGCACCCTTGCTACCTATTTGGGACATTGTAGGAGCTCAATTAAGTGTTTGATAAAAGTTTTAAGTAAGTGAATAAATGGCAGGGAGTTCAAAGAGAGAGGTTCTAGTTACATCCATTATGTACCGAGTCTGTAAATTTGGACAATTCACAAAACCTCTCTGGACCTAAATTTTCCATCTATCAAGAAGTATCTGCTCAACATATTTTGCTTACAGCTGAATATGTACACTGCCAATTCCTGCCTTCAGATAGTTTTGCCATCTTCCAAAACCTCTAGATACTAGTCTCAAGACATGTAACTTACTTAAAAAAAAAAAAAAAGAAGTCCATTAGAGCTTAACTTCTTAAATAGATGGGATAATAATACTCATCCACATATTACACAGCTCATTGTGTGTACCAGATCCTTAAATTAAATTACATATATAAACCACTTAACACAATGTCTGGCATAGAGCAACTGCTGAATTAAAATGCTGTCCATTGTAATTGATAACAATAATGCCTATAAAAATGCTCCATAAAGCACCTTTAAGATATTAAGCACTGTACGTATTTCATTATGCATGTAATGAAACAGGCGGCATAGACAATTGTACTTTGTTTGCCCATTAAATAGGTGGCTTCAGAAGGACCAGCAAGAGGTGTTTGATGTGCAAGGGGTCCAGAGAAAAATAGGAGGTGAGGGGCTGCCTCTAACGAATTGCTTCTTGTGTGGTCCAAGAGAAGCCAGGCTGGATTGTCCCAACCCACAGAGGCCCTGGCATCTTCCTGTGAAGGAGCAGCTGCCTTCTGAGCCAGCTCTTTACCAACACTGTAAAAGGCATTGCTGGTCAGGTTGGGATGGGAAGAAGCAAATGAGAGCTCAGAAGATCTGACAAATAATCTCCATCGGCTTCTTGCCCTACAGTGAAAATAAAACAGAAATTGCACATGTGAAGAAGTCAATTTCAGGCCCGGGGTTTTTGATATTTTGCCAGTTTAGGGGTTTTATCATCCTTTCACGGACAAATCACATTTTGATCCACTTCAAAGGGCTTTTCCATTAACGTAACAAATAACCAGGGCTTAAGGGAGCTCTCCTGTCTGCCACACATTTGCAAGCGGCTGTGTGGGCCTGCACAGGAGAACTCAGTTCTAATGGCCTTTTTTTTTTTTTTTTTTTTTTTTTTTTTTTTTTTTTTTTTTTTTTTTTTTTTTTTTTTTTTTTTTTTTAAAGTAAACTACATGTTTTGAGGCTAGTATTTAGAGGTTTTGGAAGATGGCAAAACTGTCTGAAGGCAGGAATTGGCAGTGGACATATTCAGCTATAAGTAAAATCTTGTCGAGCAGGCACTTCTCAATAAAATCAAGTACTTCTCAATAAAATCAGGAGAAAATGTTCATCAAAAGTGAAAATCAATCAATTAAATACAAGCAGTTCCTGTAAACCATTGCAACACAACTGCTAAAGAAGCAAATATAATATTAATTTGTTTATGTTCCATATATATCTCAGAGTACCCCTTCACCCATTTACCCACACCATGTATTGGGATACTTTACCTAGTAAAAACTGCTATAGTCAGGTGTGGTGATACAAGCCTGTAATCCTAGTACTTGGGAGGCGGAGACAGGAGGATCATAGGTTCAAGGACGGCTTCAGCAAGTAGTGAAACTCTAATCAACCTAGCAAGACCCTATTTCAAAACAAAAATAAAATAGAGTTGGGGATGTAGCTCAGAAGTAGAATTCCCCTGGGTTCAATCCCCAGTACCAAATAACCTCTCCACCCCCTCCCCCCCAATAAAACAAAACCCCAAACCTCTGCTGTTTATGGTCATGCTCTGTGGTCAATTGTCACAGAGAAGGGTTGATTTCATGAAGGGTTTGGAGGAATTCCCAGTTATGGAGAGAAAAGAAGGCAACTTGGGATAGGTAGGGGTTCTTGGCTTACTTGAGGGGAAAGAATTTCAGCACACACCAGTCAGAGACATAGATATTTATTTAGGAAAGCAAAAAAATACACATTTGAGGGAGAATGCCAGCCATCTCCAGAGTGAGGGATGTATTTTAGGGGTCCATGGCTCACCTTTTAAAGGAAACTCGATGAAGGGTGGATATGGGAAGGAACGTGAGGATGACCTCAGTTCGGTGATCACAGTCCGCTTGTGATGGTCTGGTCATCGACTGGATCCTGAGGCTGATCATGGTCTCCATCATCTGATCCACAGATAAGCTTGGAAGTCCCCTAAATTATATATTTCTCAAGGCAACCTGTCTTATTAACAGTGCACAGGGTAATTACAGCTTTTTTTTTTTTTGGTTGTTGTTAACTTTAAGATTTACAGATTTGCCAAGAATTTGGGAGAGACAGGCTTAGGAGAACTGGTTTGTGAAGTAAAGGTATGAGAGATTTTAGCATCAGGCTTTTATATTAAAATTATATTTTTTAACTATTTCTTTTTCTCCTACTGAGGGAGGGCAGAGGAATAGGAAGAGTTAAAAGAGAGCATCTATACGAAGAACAGAGATAGAGAAAACTAATAGATATAGGGATAACAGTGCAAGTTAATTCAAAACTTTAGCCCCAAGAGTGCCTAAAGGGGAAAGGATGAGAGAGCAGGGGCATGGCCCCAGAAGACGCCAAGAGCCCACTGGCCTTTGGGATTGAGATTCAAGTTAAGGATTAAAACTGGGCAAAAGACATTGGATCCCCAAGACCCAGTTCTGACCAATCACAAAAGAGGAGATGGGGAACCACAAGAAGGGATAAAAGCTTACCTCCTGAGAATTTTAATTGTTACTCTCTTTTGGGGACCTCTTCCCCCATGTGTAGGGAATTGTTTTTGTCTTCTTTCGTTGGCTTAAAGGAAATCTTTATACCCTATACCCACCCTTCTATAATCTGTTGACTTTTAATTTCATACACAAGAACCTAATAAGAGGAAAACCTGCATCTTTTGGGGCAGTAAAGGAAGACTTTAGTTACACCACACCACAATGACAGTGTCCCACAGGTCCAGTCTAATTGGCAGAGGAATAGGCACCTTGTCCCAGAGAATTTTTTTGCAAGTTGCCTGGTAGTGACCTATGACAGGTGTGGCATGGCTTAAGGAGCTGTGCTTGCCAATCAGATTCTCACTTTTGGGAACATGGACAAACGAAAGGAGGTTGCAGTTGGTGCTCAGCACAGTAAGCCAACTTGAGCATGGTGTTATCATCATGACCATAGGAAACTGCAGGCAAAAGCCTGCTGGTAGGAGAACTTGACACCTGTTCACAGGAAGCTGCAATGTATCCAAGACACTGACAAAGAGTACTCTTTGTTCTCATGGTTTCTCAGTTCTGAATGCCAGGAGGCTGAACTGTTCTTTGCCTCAGGAGTCTGACCTGTATAAAAATCTCTCTCTCTCTCTCTCTCTCTCTCTCTCTCTCTTTCTCTCTCTCTCTCTCTGTGTGTCTCTCTGTCTCTCTGTCTCTGTCTGTGTGTACTGGGAATTGGACCATTGGACCTAGGGGCGTTCTACCTCCAAGTTACAGTCCCAGCACTTTTTATTTTTATTTTGAAACATGGTCTTACTAAGTTGCTGAGGCTGCCCTAGATCTTTGATCCTCCTGTCTCAGCCTCCAAATACTGGGATTACAAAAATCTCTTCTTGCTTGCTAGTATGTCTTTATTCCTTTCAGTCAACAGAAGTCCGGAGCTGTTCAGTCTTACTCACCTCTCTAACCTCATCTCCTACTTTTCTACCCTTTTCTCTCTCACATTTCTGTGCTTAGAACTAGTCCAAATGAGTTTTGCTTTTTTTCACTCATTTGCTTTGTGTATGTGTGGTACTGGGGATGAAACCCAGGGTATTCTACCACCAAGCTATACCCCTAGCCCTTTTTACTTTTTTTGTTTGTTTGTTTGCTTTTGAAACAGGGTCTTGCTAGGTTACTGAGAGTCTTGCTAAGGCGCTGAGGCTGGTCTCAAATCTGCGATCCTCCTGTCTCAGCTTCCTAAGTACTGAGGTTATAGGCATGTACCACCATGCCTGGCTTCACTTGCATTTTTCTTGCCTTTTCCTGGAATGTTCTTCTTCTAGCTCATTCTGCTCATTCTTATCTTTCACATCTGAGCCCTAGTCTCCCCTCATCAGGAGGGCTGTCCCTGACCACTCAACTCACAAGGTCATTCCCAGTTATATTCTACCTCCTCACCTGTTTATTTTCTTTATAGCCCAAATCATGACAGCTCTAACTTTTTTTTTTTTTTTTCTGTTGTCTTTCTGTTCTGGGCAGCATTCTCACAGCCATAATATAAAGACCTGACCGTGTAACCTAGAGGAAAGAAGATTTACTTTCTTACAGTTTTGGCCTCAGTCCATGTAAGATTGGGGCGTGTAGATCTCTGTGCTCAGTGGCAGAGGCCAACAGAGGGAGAGTACATGGGCTGTGCCCCTCATATCATGGAGGCTGGAAGCAAGAGAGAGAGCAGGAGGAGGAGGAACCATATATAATCCCCAAGGCTGCACCCCCAGGGATCCACACTTGAAGAGCCCATGCCCCCACTAGGTAAATGCATTACAATGGATTTATCCACTGCTGGGATTACCATCCTCAAGACTCAGTTACATCAACTCCAAACACCAGTTTATGAGCTCTTTAAGGGGCCATTCCATTTCTAACTACGACACTTTCTCCCTAGAATTTAAGCTCCATGAGGATAGGGCCCATGTTTCCTTTGTTCCCTGCCATTTCTCGGTGTCTGCTAAGTGTTCAGTAAGTATTTGCTGGGTGAATGGGATCCTGAGAAGTTTCTTAGTTTTAGGCTCTGCTGAAGCTGGCTCAACTTCCCTATCCTGGGTACTATGGGATACTCTGTGCCCTAGTATTGAGTCCCCTTGATGTGTTAGCAAGTTTGAATGAGATTTCTGTAAAAAGCAAATATGTTTTGATAAATATATTATTTTTTCTCAGTAGTTAGTATGTAAGTATAATTGAAATCTTTTTATGGTTTAGATATAGACTGTCCCCTGGAAAAGCTCATGGATTAGCGAGTCAAAAAATTTCAAAGGTGAAATAGTTGAATTGTGAGGATTCTAGTTTATAAGTAGATAAACCCATTGGTGAATTAATGGATTTATTGGGTGGTAAGGTGGGCAGGGAGGGTGTGGCTGGAGGGGGTGGGGCCTGTGTGTGTGGTATTGAGGAATATATCTATATCTATATCTATATCTATATCTATATCTATATCTATATCTATATATATATATATCCATAGACTAACTCTGCTTCCTGTCTCCATGCCCTAAACTTTGCAGATGTGACCTGGCCTAACATAGACTGATACCTCTTTGTGAGTGTGTGTGTGTGTGTGTGTGTGTGTATTATTGAAGATTGAACCTAGAGGCACTCTGCCTCCAAGCTACACCCCAGCCCTTTATTATTTTTTATTTTTGAAATAGAGAGTCTCACTAGTTGGCTGAGGCTGGCCTTGAACCTGAGATCCTTCTGTCTCAGCTTCTGAAGTAGTACTGGGATTACAGGTGTGCACCACCATGCCTGGCTGACTAAAGCCTCTTAAACCTCCAGAACTGTGAGGTGTAAGTTGTGGTCGTTGGGTATGTTGGGTCACAGCAATGAGAAGGCTGACTCAAGTAGAAATTTATAATAAATGTAGAAATATTTGCCTAAATAAACATTGTTCTACATAGAATAGAGTAACAGGAGGCATGCAGCTTTTCCAAAGGGAAGCTTGCAGCTCTTTGGCTGATAAACAAAAGTCCAGATTCGGTATAGGCAAGGAGTTTTGGGTACTTTAAAGTTTAGTTTATTTGAAAGTTTGATGTGCAAAGTCATGTGCCCCCAGAGCTTTGTGTGTCAAGTTAACCTGACACAGAGCCGATCCATTTGGGCCAACTTTATGCTTGATTTTTCTCTAAACAGCAGTGATTTTCTAGAAAACATCATGTTTGTACATGTTCAGAAAAGCTCACTGAGATGTCTGGATTTCTTGGTGATGTATTATTTTTCTTTTGCCTGTGAATTTATTTTATCTTAAATATAAGGCTTATGAAGTACTTAAAGTACTTTTGTCCTTCATTCCTTAACAATCTCTTTTCATTTATTTGCTATCTTGAAGAAGACTTAGACAGATGAACTGCTCTTCTAGAGTGAGGGATGGGAGTGGTATGAGAGACTCTGACTTTCTTTCTTTCTTTCTTTCTTTCTTTCTTTCTTTCTTTCTTTCTTTCTTTCTTTCTTTCTTTCTTTCTTCTTTCTTTATGGAACTAGAGATTGAACCTCAGGGCATTCTACCTCTGACCTACACCTCTAGCCCTATTTTTATTTTGAAATAAGGTCTCACTCAGTTTCTGAGGGCCTTGCCAAGTTGCTAAGATTGGCCTTGAACCTATTATTCTCCTGTCTGAGCTTCCCAAGTACTAGGATTAAAAGCATGTGTCACTACGCCTGGTGACTCTAGCCATTTTTTTTTTTTTTTACAGTGGGGATTGAATTTAGGGCATTCCACCTCCAAGCTATACCCCCAGCCCTATTTTATTATTTTTACTTTGAAACTGGATTTTTCTAGATTGCTGAGGGTCTCGCTAAGTTGCTGAGGCTGGCTTCAAACTCAGGTCTTCGTCTCTCAGCTTCCCAAGCACAGGGATTACAGGTGTGTGCCACCATACCTTTTTTCCTCTTCCAGCAGCCTGACCACAGTTTCTAACTCTCAGTGCTCATTGATAGGGCACTTGCACAAGACCTTGGGTTCATTCAATACCCAATAACACATAAATAAGGCAAAAAAAGGCAAAAACAAAACAAAGACCCTTAATCTATTTACCCTAGTTTACCTTCCAGAAGCTGTCTTGTAGTAAAAGAATCACTTCACTATATTTGCAACCACTACTCCCATGAGGGGATGAAATGTTTTATTTTTTCTCATGTTTAATTTTTCTCTGACAATTATGCATAGCTCTTTTGAGAGGCAAAGGATACTTTTGCAATAATTGTTACTTACATACAAGTATAGGCTCACACATTAAAGATTTTCATATAAGGACAGCACAGATTCAAATCTCATTTAGGTTTTAAAATATTCTAGACTCCATGACTTCCAGGCAATTTATCATAAGGTCACTTTTCTCATTTTTCTCAGCTACTCTACTCTACTCACCTGACCCATTGTTCCAACTTCAAATGGAACAGTTAGACAGTGTTGTTTTTTTTTAAACATATTTAGGAACCATCTCTCTGTTTAAGGCTTGTGTGGTGGTGGTGTTCATTACGGACATGTAGAGATTACACACAGATGGCAGCTTGTGGCCATCTTGCAAATATATTTCTATAATCATTTTTACAGATGGGAAATGTAATGATGAGAAAGGAAAGAATTGGTTCTAAAGCACAGGAAATATGTTCAAACAGCTACTTTCCCCAAAACAAACTTGACCAACTTTGGCATCAGATCTTGGCATGCGCTGTTTAGTTCTCCCTTCAAGGCAGGATCTGCTTTTCAGGTTCTCCATGTCTCTTTCTGTGCCTGCTAAATTTCTGTTCTGATTTTTGAAAATTCCTGCTGCATATTTCAATTACTAGCCAATAAATATTATGAGTTAGAAGTAACATTAATGAAATAATGAGAATTAGGTTGAAGGTGATCTGATTGCTTACGGCCAATGTGTGCCTATGCCTATAGTTTCTTCTTTCAACTCTTCTCTTCTGACACAATTGGCAATCAAGGTTTAAAGTGTAGCCACTCAGGAAGATCTCCAGATTTCCCTGATTAGAAAATGTTTACTTTATATTTTAAGAGCCCTATTTTGAGATTTTATCCATTTGCCCACTGTAAATTGCTTTGGTACTTTAATTGCCTTAAACAACAGCAAAGATAAAATTCACCAGAATCTAATTTTGTTTCACTTCCTTTCAACGTTTTCATAATGTCTTATTTTTATTTTATTTGCCATATGATTTTTTTTTCAATGTAGAGTGTTGTTTTAGTCAGCTTTTTTTTTTAGGGTCTCTGACCAAAATACCTGACAAGCCCAGATTAGAGGGAAAATGTTCATCTTAGGCTCATGGTTTCAGGGGTCAGTTCATGATCAGCTGGCTCCAAGGTGGAAACCACAGCAACTGCACTTCAGGGCATGGTGGAGGAGAAAAAGCCGTTCTTACCTAATGGTAGTGAGGAAGGAGAGAGAGAGAGAGAGAGAGAGAGAGAGAGAGAGAGAGAGAGAGAGAGAGAAAGAAAGAGAAAGAAGAGAGAAAGAGAGAGAGAAAGAGAAAGAAGA
This sequence comes from Graphiurus murinus, assembly GCA_004027655.1. NCBI lineage: Eukaryota > Metazoa > Chordata > Mammalia > Rodentia > Gliridae > Graphiurus > Graphiurus murinus. The sequence continues at coordinate 60,695 of PVLC010004888.1, read as the reverse complement.
GAGAAAGAGAGAGAGAAAGAAAGAAAGAGAGAGATGTGCCAGGGACAGATACAATTCCCCAGGCACATCCTTTAGCCATGCCCTGCCTCTGATCCTGGTTGCAGTGCCAACACATGAGATTTTGGGGGGCACATTTTAAATCTAAACCATAAGCCTGTTCTTTGTTTAGTACAAAATCTCATAAATTGTGCATGTAAAATAGCAAAAAGAATTTTGTCACAAATATTACCCAGTAAGGAGTCATTAAAATTCTAAGACAATTGTTTCTAGAAACTTAATTTCCTTTCTATTTCATATAAATTGAGTGAGCCTTACTTTCAAGTTGCTTCCTGAACAACAAATATATTTATAAAATATATTTTTCCAAAGCCAAAATGCAATCAGGAAAAACTTTTGAGAGTCCCTTCTCTCAAGCTGAAATAAAAATTGAAATAAAACTTTATAGTAGCCCAAGAGTCTCTTGACCTCCTTAAGCTTCTTTTAATGTCATCTCTGTTATCTTTCAATACATATCATGACAGCTTCCAGCTTGCACTGCTCTTCTAGTCTACTCAGCTAATATGGAAAATATTACCCCAAAGAAAATTAATATATTTATCTTTATGAGGACTATATAATAAACTATCAAACAGATACACATATCCCTCTTCGTAGTAGACATTCCAACACGAGAAAACACTGGCTGAGAAAAATGATGTGGATAAATGGTTCCATGCTTCACTAAGTTTCTAGGAAACTTCTAGAAGTTTGCAGGATAATCAATAAGACTCTCACTTTTCTTTTTACTTGAGCATGCAATGTCTTCAACATTTCTTTTAATAATTTAAAATATTAGAGAGATATTTTAGAGTACATGCCAAAGCAATTATAGATTGAACTAGAAATGGGTAGTGACCACAAACATCTTTAAACCATGGACTGCTTAGCAATCTGAGAGGCCTCTCTGTAACATAGGAACCTGGCCAGTCAGATTCTCATTGATGAGGTTTTTATACTCCCAAGAAACAGCTAAAGCCAGCTACCAGGTTTGAGCTGAAAAGTCACATAAAGTAGGGGTTGGGCAGTTGTTTGGGGGCTATGTACAAGACAGATAAGAAAGAAAATATATTGAGAGAGAGGGAAGATTGGTGTGGACTCACAGAAAGAAGCAGAAGTAAGAAACTGCAAAGTCCTAAAGAGAAAGACAGAAGTTGGGAGAAAGAGCTTGGATCTTGTTCTGGGGATTGAACCCAGGGGCATTGTACCTCCAAGCTACACCCCCAGCTCTATTTTTTATTTTTATTTTTTTGAAACAGGGTCTCACTAAGTTGCAGAGGGCCTTACTAAGTAGTTGAGGCTGGATGCAAACCTTCGATCCTCCTGTCTCAGCCTCCCAAGTACCGGGATTACAAGTGTGTGCCACCATGCCCAGCTACTTTCCTTTGCTCCTTGGTATTGAAATCTATGAAGTCCCTGTATTGTCCTGTTTCTCTTTTTACTTGAGTTAATTTGAGAGAGTTTCTGTTCTTGTATTGTGGAATGCTATTTTATTTTATTTTATTTTTTGCGGTACTGGGGATGGAATCTGGGGGCATTCTACCTCCAAGTTACAGCCCCAGCCCTATTTTTTATTCTTTATTTTTGAAGCAGGGCCTCACTAAGCAGCTGAGGCTAGCTGCGAACCCAGATCCTCCAGTCTCAGCCTCCCAAATGCTGGGATTACAAGCATGTGCTACCATGCCCGGCTTGTGGAATGGTATTTTGACATAGTAACTGGGGTTTTACTTTTGCTCTGGATTTTCTGTTTTCCTTCTTTACCCTATTTAGGCAACAGCGAGGCCGTCTGAGTTTCCTATCCATGGGATAGAAATCTAAAGGAGGACAAAAATTGAAGCCTTAATGTTTGAGATTAGCAAGGTGATTCCCACAAATGCATGCCAGAGACAATCACTTTGAGGGAAAAAAAAAACAAAAACAAAAACAAACTTTCCAAGGATCAAGGTCCAAGACCCCAGCATCCTTGGACCACACAAGGAAGCCAGAGCAAGGGTAAGACCCTGAAGGATCATGATTGGCTAAGACCCTGACTAACCCAATGAATTTGTCTCAGTGTTACGTAGGAATGAGCCAATCAAGCTTACTGCCATCAGGGGAAAATTGGGGCTTGGGAAGAAAGTAAGCCCATTTATTGAAAAATTTAAATTTAAAGTCAATTTGAAAGAAAGAATTACATTTTTCTATTTGAGTTTATAGCCTGTGAAAATTGTATCCAGGATATCAAGTCATAAGAAAATAGCAATTTCAGATAGGAACTTTTACAAAGAAATAAAAATAATATACTTTCTCCTCCAATGTGCATACAAAACAGCCTGGGATAGGCACTCTTGCATAAAACCCCATGCATAGATGGATAGAGTCTCCATCTATCATAGATTAAAATAACAGCTGACATTTATTGAAGGCTACTGAGCTCTGAGATAAGAATTTGGGCCCAATATCTCATTTGATATATATCCATCATGTGGCAGTAGGCTTATTAGCATCCCCGTTTTATAGATGAGGGAACTGAGACTTATATCAGTATCTGTTTCAAAGCTATCGCTCTGAGTTGTGTTAAAATTACACACTTGCCCGCTGTCTCCTCTAGGACTATCAGTTCCTTGAGCAGGGCCATGCATAGGCACACATTGTCTTTGTGGTTGATTGTGAAGCAAACTGGCCCCTGTAAAGTTCATGGACTTTGGAATCAAACTTAAGTTGAAACTGGCTGCATGAAGTATATGTGTGAGAACTGGTGAAAGTTAACAAACCCCTCTGAACCTCACTCTTCAGATCTCTAAAGGGGAGCTCTTTTGCTTCACTCATAGTATTGTTGTGAGGATTAAATAAACTAATGTATCTAATGAGTACATCGTATGTGTTCATCTGATGGGAGCTGCAGTGGACTGAATGCTCATGTCCACCTTCTACCCCAATTCACAGAGTGAAACGCTATCTAGATGATAGTGTCGGTAGGTGGGGCCTTTGAGAGGTGATTAGGTCATGGCAGTGGAACTCTTGTGGATGGCATTAGTGCTCTCATAAAAGAAATTCCAAAGACACCTCTCACCCTTTCTACCATGTAAAGACCCAGCAGGAAGGCACCACCTGTGAACCAGAAATTGGAGCCTCATCACACACGAATGTGCTGATGCCTTGATCTTACACTTCCCAGCTTCTATAACTGGCAGGAATAAGCCTCTATGTTTATAAGCTACCCATTTATGGTACCTTGTGAGAGCCATTTGAATGGACTAGGATATGAGCTATTATACACCTGCCACCTGGTTCAGAGGGGACACTCAACAATCATTTGTAGAAACACGAGTGCATAAAAATCGCCTGTACTCCAGCATTAAGGATCATTCAGAAAACTTCACATTTATTCCATAAAATACAGATTTTCATCTGAGAAAATAATATTTTTGAAAATAGCAAAAAAAAAAAAAAAAGAAAATAGCACGTTCTCTTCACTGAATTGGGAAGAAAAAGGGACATTTTAACTATTTACTGTCTCTTGATTTGTACCATTTTCATTTAGAAAATATCGCCCTACAAAGGCTATCCCTGTGGTGAAGCATGAACAAATTAAACCAAATATCATGAAGTCTGCCTCATTTCTCATTGGTGTGGAACGTTGGTAGATCACATTAGGGAGCACACTAATTCTCCACGCACGGTGTTTTTCCATTTTTCAATTGCTCTCTACTTGGCCATGCCTATTTAATTAAGGATTGGCTACTTATCAGGCTGCAGAAGAAGCCCTTTTTGCTGCCTTCCGTTTTCCAAAGTTTAAGGGGAGAGTTGCCTCATTTGTATTTTTCAGACACCTCTGACTTTGCTCATTCATATTCATGAATCCTCCTGCTTGGGCTTTCTCTGTGTGAATTGCTTTTAACAGATTATTCACTCTCAAACTCTTTGCATTCACAGAAAGCTACTTCCCAAACCAAAAGGAACATCAGCAGTAGGTGAAATCTACATTACTGGTAGTTAGACAGGAATGCTAATTGATTTCAAATATTAAACTGTTATTTCCTCTGAACTTTTTCCCCCCTAAATTATTTTACTTACAGGTATTCAAATTTAGGGCTTTTCTCAAGATAGGAAAGAAGGCTTGCATCTGAGTAGGAGTCTTACAGTAGTAAAAGAAGTAAAGACAATAGTACTTGCATACTTAACAAGCCTAAAAATAACCTCCAGATTACCTTAGGGTTGATCCCAGCTTGACAGTCACAGATTCTTTGCTTGACTAAACCTTAGTCAGGCTTCTAGCCCATCTGTTTATTTCCTTGTAATGCAGTTTTAGCAAGAGTCAGTTCAAGAACTCTCCACCCTTATTATCTGACTACCCTTCATAACTGATTGGGAGCTCACTCCTCTCCCATACCACAGGTCATGGATATCGGATCACCCTAGCCTGTCTGCAGCTAGCATCCTGCTGGGCTGGTGTAGCCAGAATCATCTCTACTCTTGATATGAAGCTTCCTCTTTAGTTATTTTCTATCCACTGAGCCCCTCCTCCTGCTCCTTGGTTATAAATTCCTGCTTGCCCATGCTGTATTTGGGGGTTGAGCCCAATCTCTCTCCTCCAGTCCAGTAGTCCCTAATTTTACTGTGATGGTCTTGAATAAGTCTGCCTTACTGTGCTTTAGCCACTGTCACTGAATCATTTATTTTCCTTAACAACTGAAACACCCCATTCCTTTAATTTTCCTAGTTCATCCTGTGCTTATAATTTGTTTCCTGGGCCTTTGCAGTTCTATTCAGGAAGACGGCTAGAATTAAAAGCATTAAGAAGATGCCTCAAAGATCACCTTCTTGTCCAAACTTCCTCATATTTAAATAAAAAATAAGTGGGGATTCAGGGAAAAGATTTGACTGGTACTGCATGCTATGATCTAAATATTTGTGCCTCCTCCAAATTCATATGTTGAAATCCTAACCTTCAAGGTGAGGTCTTTGAGAGGTGACTAGCTGGTGAGGAACTGAGGAACTAGTGCTTTAGAAAAGGACTCGAGAAGCCAGGCATGGTGGTGCAGGCTTGTAATCCCAGTATTTGGGAGGCAGAGACAGAAGGATTACAGGTTGGAGGCCAGCCTCAGCTACTTAGTGAGGCCCTCTGCAACTTAGTGAGACCCTACCTGTTTCAAAATAAGGAATAAAAAATAGGGCTGGGGATGTGGCTCGGAGGAAGAATGCCCCTAGGTTTGATTCCCTAGTACCACAAAAAAAAAAAAAAAAAGGACTGGAGAGAGCGAGCTGTCCCCTTCCAGCATGTGAGGAGTGAGAAGATGCAGTCTATGAGGAAGTGGGCCTTGCCACACAGAAGGAATCTGACGTGCTGCCATCTTGGCCTGCCAGCCTCAGAACTGCAAGGAATGCATTTTTGTTGTTTGTAAGCCACTGGTCTGTTGTACTTTATCATTGTAGCCGGATGGACCCAGACAATGGGTCCTCTAGTTGGTGTCAGAGCTGATCTGACAGAATTAATTCCTTAGGCCTAAAGTACATGGAATATGTAGGCAGATTCCCCTAACTAAGGTGGCCCACACATTTTATAAGTTCCCTCGTGCATGACAAACACCTGGGACAACTCAACGGGACCTCATCAACTGAGAGTCCCCTCACAGGGGCCTTAGGTGGCTTCTCTCCTTTTTGCCTTTTTCTCTTTCACTTTTCCAAAAATTCATTAGCACATTCCCAACAATTTATTAGCACTTTCTCACCACTTAATTAGCTCAGAGAAAAGGAATACTTATTCTCGTTGCTCAATAGCTGGGTATAGATTGAATCCACACTCGACTTTAAAGCTGCAGGGGTGATGGGTCCTTGGCAAGTTGGAACTCTGGATGCACTGACTCGGAAATCTGGCACAGTATGTTGGAGAGAGTGCTGTGCAGTGGTCAAGATGATGGGGCTTCGCAGGCATAAGACCTGTCTCCAATCCTGTCACCAGCAATTAGCTTGAGCTTCAGCTTCCCATATATATACTAGAGATGATGGTGATGATTAATTATACCTAAAGTGTGGTATTGTTTTGGGGATTGAGTGAGGCAATTACAGTACTTTATTAAGTGTTTAAAACATGCTGGCGAAGCCGGGCGTGGTGGCGCACGGTTGTAATCCCAGCATTCGGGAGGCTGAGACCGGAGGATCCGGGTTTGAGGCCAGCCTCAGCTGCCTAGTGAGGCACTCCGCAACTAAGTGAGACTCGGTTTCAAAATAAAGAATAAGCCGGGCGTGGTGGCGCACGCTTGTAATCCCAGCATTCGGGAGGCTGAGACCGGAGGATCCCAGTTCGCGGCCAGCCTCAGCTACCTAGTGAGGCACTCCGCAACTTAGTGAGACCCGGTTTCAAAATAAAGAATAAAAAAAAAATAGGGCTGGGGGTATAGCTCGGAGGTAGAATGCCCCTGAGTTCAGTCCCCAGTACCGCAAAAAAAAAAAAAAAAAAAAAAAAAAAAATAAAAAAATAGGGCTGGGGGTATAGCTCGGAGGTAGAATGCCCCTGAGTTCAACCCCCAAAACCGCAAAAAAAAAAAAAAAAAAAAAAAAACATGCTGGCTATTCCTTTTAGTTTTATGACATATTTAAATAAATAAATAATTAAATTGTATTTAAAAAGCCTTTTTGTAGCTTTGTTAGAAACCAATGTATAGCATATAAGGTTTTTTGTTTTTGTTTTTGGTTTTTTTTGGTACTGGAGATGAAACCCAGGGGCCTTCTACCTCAGAGCTACACCTATTTTTTTATTCTTTTTTTTTTTTTTTTTTGGTGGTACTGGGGATTGAACCCAGAGGCATTCTATCTTTGAGCTATATCCCCAGTCCGATTTTTTATTCTTTATTTTGAAACAGGGTCTCACTAAGTTGCGGAGGGCCTCACTAAGTAGCTGAGGCTGGCTGCGAACCCGGATTCTCTGGTTTCAGCCTCCCAAGTACTGGAATTAAAAGTGTTCACCACCATGCCCAGCTTATAAGGTTGTTTTAATGGGAAAACATTCTGATTTCTGAATGCAGTTTGAAATCTCATCTGTTTGTGAAGTAGGGCTGCTCTTTCTCTTTCTACCTCTATTTCTTTCTTTTTAGTTTTTAATTTGAAACATGGTCTTGCTAAGTTGCTGAAAGCCTTACTAAATTGCTTAGGCTGGCCTTGAACCTGTGATCTTACTGTCTTAGCCTCCCAAGTAGCATGGGCTGCCACACCCAGCTCATATTTTGAGAGGCTGTTTTTGAGAAGCAGCTCCTCCTCCTCCTCTTTCTCCCCCTTTCTTCTTCCTCCTCCTCCTTCTTGTGGTACTGGGTATTAAACCCAATGATAGTCTACCTCTGAGCTATACACCCAGCCCAATTCTATTTTTTATTTTTGAAATAGGGTCTCACTAAGTTGCCAAGGCTGGCGTCAAACCTGTGGTCCTCCTATCTCAGAACTGGGATTATAAGCATGTGCCACCACACCCAGTTGAGAAGCTTCATTTAAATAACAGAATGTTCTAGTAGGAAAATCTTAAAGATGGTAGAAAGAAGCCCAGTGATGAAGAACTCCTTTGTCATCTCCTACGTTGCATATCCGATCCCTTTCAGAATACAGATTTGTCTAAAAGGCATAATTTGCTCTATACATATTTCAAGAAGGACAAAGGAACATGGGAACTTTTTTCTTTTCTTTTTTTTCTTCCTTCTTCTTTTTTGTTTTTTTTTTTGTTTTTTTTTTTTTTACAAGCAGAAAGGTGTAAGAATCTACAGCTGTGTATATAGCAAGTAGCCTGGAGATAAGCAGGTTCCTGAGAGAAATGTAAAAAAGAGTTAAGCTCTTAGAGAACTGCTGTGCTTAGTGGTTTGGGGAGCAAATCAGGTGTGCTTTGTTAGTGCAAATTTCATAAAGGTTTGGTAACAGAGGGAGCAGTAAAGTTAAGTAAAGCCACTTGGAATTATTTGAATTCTTCCTCTGTTTGCTAAAGGTTTGGGGTCAGCTGGGCTATAAGGAGATACTGAGTTAATGCTGGAAAATATTTAGAATCCAGAAGAGTTTTGAAAAAAAAGATATTAAAAGAAAATTAGGAGCCGGGCGTGGTGGCACACACTTGTAATCCCAGCATTTGGGAGTCTATGACCGGAGGATCTGGGTTTGCTGCCAGCCTCAGCTACTTAGGGAGACCTTGTTTCAAGATAAAGAATAAAAAATAGGGCTGGGGGTATAGCTCGGAGGTAGAATGCCCCTGAATTCAATCCCCAGTCCTGAAAAAAAAAAAAAAAAAAAAAAAAAAAAAGGAAGGGAGAGCACGGAACAGAAATTGAATGGCACTTTGGCACTTCCCAGGGCTCGAGAGAAATTGTTGCTTCTAGTGAAACTGCCAAGAATAGAGACCCAAGCAGAGGAGCTGACACACCTCCTTCCCCCATCCTCATCTTCCATGAGCCAAGCATGGTCCTGAGAACAAAGAAGGCACTTGGAAGGCTCTCGAGGGATGAGTATTGAGAGAGGGCTCAGTGGTGACTTAATGGAAAGAAAAATTGCCCTGTCAGAGTCATTCCACATTTGAGTAGCTCTAATCATGAGGCATTTTCTCCTAATACTGAGATAAAATCTGCCTCTGTATACTTTTAGTCACTGCTCAGAGTAGACCATGTCCTTCTAAAGGACAGCCCTTCAAATATTTAAAAATATCCAGGTTATATCTCTGCACCCTACACTTCTTAAATTTCATTTATTTAATTAAATATTTCTAGTCTCTCCTCAAACTATATATATATTTGGTACTGGGGATTGAACCCAGACGCATTCTACCTCTGAACTATACCTCCAGTCCTTTTTATTTACTTATTTTTAATTTTGAAACAGGATCTTTCCAAGTTGCTGACGTTGGAACTTGTGATCCTCCTTTCTCAGTCTCCCAAGTATTGGGATTATAGACATGTACCACCACAATTCTTATAATGTGTTTTACACATACTTTTTGCTCCTGGCCTTTGGAGGCAGTAGAGTTAGTCAATGGACTTTTGGAATGTTGGACTGAACAAAAATACTTGAGATCTAGGGTGACAGTTTCAGAACACTAAGCAACTATCCTTACCCTGGACTCTATCCTATTAATAGAAACTACGTTTCCACTGAATTTTCTGGTAGCCATATCTTACCATAAGTTCAGTCTGAACTTTCTCTGAATAAAAAATGCAGGTCTTTTTGTGTTATGTTAAATAATCCATCATCATTCTAGTCTTCTGTACTTTATTGAGAAGAATTATCTTAGGACCTTTTTTTCACCACTATTAATTTTGTTTTATTTGTTTCAGCCTCCTGTTCCAGCATGATTCACTCTTTCATGCCATTAAAGCATGTTTCCTTTCCTACAATTGTGGCATGTGCTGCTATAAAAATGCTAATTGAAATAATAATGAGGTTGCACTTTTACACATTAAGTTAGCTAAATAAAAGAATCAGAAGGGTGTGGAGGAAAGAGCCATGTTTATAAACTATTAGTAAGAGCTCAGATACATAAAAACCATCACAAAAAGCAGTTTGACAATAGTCAATAGACTAAATATTCTTTTTTTCTTTTTTTGTGGTACTGGGGATTGAACCAAGTGGCATTTTACCACCAAGCTACATCCCTAGACCAATTTTTAATTTTTTTTTTTTTTAAACAAGGTCTTGCTAGGTTGACGAGAGTCTAACTACTTGCTGAGTCTATTCTTGAATTTGCAATCCTCCTGTCTCAGCCTCCCAAGTCCTGGGATTACAGTCTTGTGCTGCCATGCCCAGCTAGATATTCTTTTTGACGTATACTTTCTTCCAGGAACTAACACAAAGGAATTGATCTTATCAGAGAAAGTCGGATGTTTATTTCAGCGTAATTTAGAAAATTTGGAGATATTTAAGTGTATCAGTAGAGGATTGATTTTTATTACACTAAGGCATAAAATGAAGTGTTAAGTAACCAGTGAAAATAATATAGTTATATGATTAAATTGGGGGAGAGGAACAATAAAAGAATTTGAATAGTAAGGTGATTTTTTTTTCTGTGAAAAAAAAAAACATAGGTATGTGTATATGTGTGATTATTTGAATGCCCCCCAGAATTCCCATGTTGAAACTTCATTCCCATTGATGTGATATTAAGAGGAGGGAAGTGGTTAAGTCATGAGGCCTCTACCATCATCAACAGATTGTGAAAGGGCTGCAGGGAACTCACTGAGGCACTCTTTGCTCTTCTGCCATGGGAGAACACTTAAATGGGCCCTTACCAGACATGGAACCTGTCAGTGCCTTCATCTTCAACTTTCCAGCCTGAGAAAAATAAATGTATGTTCTTTACAGATTACTCAGTTTGGTATTTTGTTAGAGCCGAACAAATGGACTGAGACAGTGATGGATGTGTAAATACAAAGAAATATCTGAATATCTGAAAGTCTTTTAACAGTTTAATAATGATTATATATTGATGGTAGAATTGCAGGCGATTTTTTTTTTTTTTAAACGGGGATTGAGCTCAGGGACATTCTACCTCTGAGCTACACCCCTGGCCCTTTTTTTAAATTCTTTTTATTTTTTGAAACAGGGTCTCACTAAGTTGTAGAGGGCCTCACTAAGTAGCTAAGGCTGACCACAAACCCGGATCCTCCTGTCTCAGCCTCCCAAGTGCTGGGATTACAAGAGTGCGCCACCACACCTGGCTTGCAGGCAATTTTTGCATTCTTGTTTATACTTTCCCCCATTATGGAAATTTTCTAAAATGAACAAATATTAAATTTATAAAAGAAAATGTATCTATTGGGTTTTGTAGGGGAAAAGGTTGGATGAGTGGGACAAAGCACAGACCCATATCGTAGATCATAAGAAATCTCTCCAGGTTGCTACAAATGTTGTACCAAACATCAGAAGGGTTTGCATGAGGGTTACCTCTTGTAATAAGTATATTATCCTAGCCAAAGCCCCTCTATGTTCTATTGCATAGGATTTATATCTCTTCCTCACAATTTTTTACTTTGTTGGAGGATGTCGTACATTGGGCTGTCTGGAAACAGTCTCTGATATGGAAATTTGCAAGCAAATGTGTATGGGGAAGTGCTCTCAGCAGCTACTGGTGTGGGAGAAGCAGGACTAAGCAGATGTTGAACTGCAGTGTGGTTGCCACATAGGCCTCAGCCAGACTTATAGGGGCTTCTCAAGGTGGGATGGCCTCTTAGATATGCCTTGAACTGAAGCAAGGGGTCCAGACATTGTACTCTGGTCTTGATCAGTCCTTGGTTGCAGATGCCCTAGTAGGAAATACAACCTTGGGTGAATAGCCCTTTTAACTGAAGGAATTCCCAAGGAAGTATTCATCCAAAGGTGCCATCAGCAGCTAACATTCCCAACAGCTGGGGGAAAGGGTATCTCTGTCCCAAAGGGGTGAATCTGTGCAATGCACACCCAGATCTATAAACAGAAGGGTACCAGTGTATTCTTGACTTTTACTCCAACTATGATGTTTTCCCTTCCTTTTTGCTTTTTCTTTTTGTTCCTGGGGATTGAACCCAGGGGCATTCTACCTCCAAGCTATACCCCCAGCCCTGTTTTTTATTCTTTATTTTGAAACAGGGTCTCACTAAGTTGCGGAGGGCCTCACCAAATAGCTGAGGCTGGCCACAAACCCAGATCCTTCTGTTTCAGCCTTCCAAGTACTGGGATTACAAGCATGAATCTGGCATGCGTTTTATTCTTAATTTTGAAACAGGGTCTCACTAAGTAGCTGAGGCTGGTCACGAACCTGGATCCTCCTGTCTCAGCCTCCTGAGTATTGGGATTACAATTTTTTTTAAAAAAATTTATTTATTTTGAAACAGGGTCTTGCTAGGTTGCTTTTTTCTTCCTTTTTAATAAAAATGATTCTGTTTCCCCTCACAATTCTCTTCTCCTTTGTCTCTCCATTTACAGATTTCAGTAGCCAAAACCTCATGATTCAAATGTGATTCCATGAAGGGCTGGACTAAGGACACCCATTCAACCATTCGATATGCATTAATATTAATTGAGCATCTACCATTGTTCCAGGCATTGTTCTACATGCTGGTGACATTACAGAGAACAATTCTTTTTCTCATCGTTTTCTGGATGGCAGGCTCCTGCCCATATTTAAATTTTCCAATCTCTTGTCATCAACTGAAGTGATGGTGTTGAGTCAAGCTGACTGATACTCTTCAAAGGTGAATCTGTTTACTTTAAGCATTACCATAGCATATAAGGATATTGATTCCTGACTACTTTCCTCAACTACTATTCTTTAAAGCTTGTCTAGAAGAGTTTGCATCTTAGCTGTGAATCCAAGTTAGTAAAGATAAGGAATAGATTAAGAAACAAACTAAAAGTAAGTATTTGGCACTGTGCAGATATACTACCCAGCTGACTGATGACTATTCTATTCCTCAGAACTTTCTACGGACAGTTTGATACAACCTAAAATACTGTCCGATAACCCCCAGGTGGTGTTTTTCTTGAGAGACGACGGGACTCGAAAATGGTTGTCTTTAATTCTTCCTGCTTGGCACTTTTCCTAGATAAATGTGATTTGCTCGAAGGTCCCAGTCTTAAAATGAAATTGAGTTAAATGACTTTGTGCTAAGTAAGATGAGTCTTAAAAAGTGCAGGAAGATTAAGATCAGTGAGGAGCTTTTTCACTGGTACAATCCCTATATTTCAGTGAGTAAGGCCACATATGTCAGATGTGATAAAGAAATAACTTCTCTAACTATAAAAAGTAAAGTCTGGTGGAGAGAAATGAAAACAAATGGCTAGAATAGAAATAACTGCATTTTTTTTCTACATTTGTTTTCCTTAAGCGTAGTGAGTAGTTATCCACACAAACTGTATTCCATTTTTTTAAAGCTTATAATCATTTTTCTTGCTATTGTTGTTAAATACGAGTTTGGTGATGGAATTTAATTTTTAAAAAACTAACACCACTATGTTTATTCTTTCATATGAAGGTGGGAAAGGATAATTAGCTTAATTAATAGGCATAATTTTGTTGACCATTATGCCTATGTTCATGGTTAGACTCTTATTAAGCTTCTGTGAATACTGTGATAATGAAAGCAGCAAAACATTCTTGCATTCACGGCACTTTACTTCTTAAAAATAAAGCAAAAGCTGATTATTCACATTTATATTCTGACCTACTTTTGTTGATTCACAAAAAAGGCTCTACATAAAACAAGAACCATAGTTACAAATCAGATACAGCTTTTTCTTTTCAGTGGAAAATTTTATTTTTTGTTTATTTATTTTTTTTGTGGTACTGGGGATTGAACTCAGGGGCATTCTACCTCTGAGCTACACCTCTGGTCCTATTTTTTTTATTCTTTATTTTGAAACAGGGTCTCATTAAGTTGCTGAGTGCCTCACTAGGTAGCTGAGGCTGGCCATGAACCCGGATCCTCTGGTCTCAGCCTCCCAAATGTTGGGATTACAAGCATGCACCACCATTCCTGGCTTAGTGGAAAATTTTATTGCCACACAAGTAAAAACATGAGGCTGGAATGTTGTCATGAAATATTAAAATAATCAACAGTAAGGTTATGGGTATAGCTCAGTGGCAGAGCACTTTCCTAGCCTGTGTTAGGCTATGGGTTTAATCCCCAGTACTGCAAAACAAAGCCAAAAAATAAAACAAAAACAAAAATACCCAGCCAATTGTACAAATTTGTCAAAATCTCCTAACTAATCCTCATACTTAGGTGAGAGATCAAGTTAACCTCACTGACCAACAATTTAAAGAATAAGTAATTCTCCATGCAAGAATATTTGGTAAGCTAGTAACGAGGTCATCATAACTAAAGACGATTTGTTTGGCTAATTCTTGGGCTTATCAGCAGTTGTTCAGATACTAAGAAAATAAATCTATAAATCTCAAGAAAAAATACTATGGAGACATACATTTCTAGCCACCAACATCAATCTCCTCCTCCTCATCCATTCTGCAAGATGCAAAATTCTTAAGCAAAGGTGATATTTTAATACTTAAGAAGCCAGGCATGGTGGCACACACTTGTAATCCCAGTACTTGGGAGGCTGAGACAGGAGGACCGGAGGTTTGTGGCTAGCCTCAGCAACCTCATGAGGTTATCTGCACCTTAGTGAGAACTTGTTTCCAAATAAAAACATAAAATCTGGCGGGGGGTATAGCTTGGAGGTAGTATGCCCATGAGTTCAATCCTCAGTACAACCAAAAGAAAAAAAAAAAAAAGGACTTACAAAGAAAAATATGTCCTATTTACTTATGTTTTATGTTATGTTAGTCTAAATAACTTAGAATGAGAGTAGACTTTTATTGGATCAATTACTCTTTTTTTAATATTTATTATCTTTTTATTTGTTTATTTATTTATTTTTTTTGGTACTGGGGATTGAGCCCAGAGACATTCCATCTCTGATCTATACCCCCAGCCCTTTTTATTTTGAAACAGAGTCTTGCTAAGTTGCTGAGTCTGGCCTTGAACCTGTGATCTTCCTGTCTCAGCCTCCCAAGTACTAGGATTATAAATCATGTGCCACCACGCCCATGTTATTATCTTATTTTAAAAGAGTTTATGATTACAATGTCATTAAAAATAAGAGTGTTTTTTATCTGGTGTGGATGAAAAGCAGCATTAACTGTAGGAAAGCCTCTTCAAACTCTTATTTGGGATTTGATTTGGTCAAGTTCTCAAGTGTGTTAGGTTTTTCTGGAGAAATAATCAATAGAAGATCAGTCAGTCTGTCTATTTATCTATCAAGATATTTCTTTTTTTTTTTTTTTTTGCGGTACTAGGGATTGAACTCAGGGGCGTTCTACCTCTGAGCTACACCCCCAGCCCTATTTTTTATTCTTTATTTGAAACCCAGGGTCTCACTAAGTTGCAGAGTGCCTCACTAGGTAGCTGAGGCTGGCCTCGAACCCAGATCCTCCGGTCTCAGCCTCCCGAATGGTGGGATTACAAGCGTGTGCCACCACGCCCGGCTTATCAAGATATTTCTCATAAGCAATTGGCTCACATGATTGTGGATGCTGGAAAGTTCAAAGTCTGCAGAACCGGTATCCCAGTTTGAGCACTATGCCAGAGCTGCTATAGAACTGGAAAGAACTGATGTCTTAGCTCAAAGGTAGGAAGAATTCTGTTCTAATTGAATGATGTGGGATCAGCATTTTGTTTAATTTAGACCTTTGACAGATTGAATGAAGCCAATCCATGTTAGAAAGGGCAATCTGCTTTCCCTTGTCTATTGATTTAAATGTTAACCTCATCCAAAACCACCTTCACAGAAAACACCCAGGATATTAGGACAAATATCTGGGCATCCCATGGCCCAGTCAAGTTGACACGTAATATTAACCATCATACTAGGTAAGCAGAGGACATCAAGCAAGTTTAGCAGAATCTGAGTACTATAGCAGAATAGACCATTGGTGAAGTGTGAGCTATATAATTGTCTTTTAGGGGATTAGATTAATAAATGGATTTTCAGATGATTAGGCTGATTTCTCACCATGACTGTTAATCCTTAGGGCTATAATTATGTAGGAAAGGTATAGTGAATTGCTTTAGGGTTTCATTTATACATGGCTCATTCTCATAATTATTTTAAATATTTTATATAAGCTTCTCTTCTGACCTCTACACATAGAAAAATACACTATTGGAAGAGGATGGACCCCAGGCCACCACAACGATGAGAGAAAAGCAGTCAAACTTTTTCCTCATGGAGAACATTTTATTTTAATCTGAACTTATGACATAAGCTATTTTTGGTCAGAGTGATGGTTTATAAGTAAAAAGTCCCTTGGGAAGGTCAACTGCTAGTCAGTAATTTATAACTTATTAACTTGTACTCTTGAAAGATGTTTTCACTGGACAGAGAATTTTATAGTAACAATCTTTCATTCCTTCCAGTGCTTAAATATATAATTTTGTTTTCTTCAGACTTGCTTAGTTTCTGAGGTTGTAATGCTAGTCTTTGTTCTTCGGTATGTGGTGTAACTTTTTGTGTTGTCTTCAAGATTTTTTTTTTAACTTTTGCTTTTCAGCTATTTGAATATGATATGTATTTCTAGATTTTTTAAAAAAATGTTGCTGTTTATTTATTTATTTATTTATTTATATTTTCAGCATGGATTTTTTATACATTTCTTGAGTACAACAGGGTTACATAGACATTTATGACATATCAATCATTGTTAGATCACAAATAGCACCACTTCTTCGTTTTACACATATAGCCCACATTCTTAACACAGCCTGTTAAAGCAAACTTTCTAGAGTCATGAAACCATCCTCCTTTAGGGTCATGTATTTACTTTCTAAGAAGTAGGAGGGTCTTTCATCTATGCATCCTAGGGGCAATCTCCAGACTTCGAGACGCCAATGTAGCCATAGCAGAAGAGTCAGTATAATTGCTCATATATGCAGATAGCAATTGCCAGGGGGGAAGGGGCCCAGCTGGGCTCCCACAACTCCCCCGTTTTTATTTTAAAACGCACGAAGGACTGTGCCTGTCTTAGGTTGTTTCCTACCAGGTACTTAATCTTTTTGGCTAGTGTCCTGTCCTTTAAACTTTTTTTTTTTTTTTTTCAGTACTGGGGATTGAACCCAGAGGCATTCTACCTCCAAGCTACACCCCAAGCCCAATTTTTTATTCTTTATTTTTAAACAGGGTCTCACCAAGTTGCAGAGAGTCTCACTAAGTATCTGAGGCTGGCCAAAAACCTGCAATCCTTCTGTCTCAGCCTCCTAAGTACTGGGATTACAAGTATGCACCACCACACCTGACTTCCTCTAAATTTTTAGGATATGTGACTTTTTAATGTTTTATAATTCTTGTGTGTGTGTTTGTATGCGTGTGTGGTGCTGGGGATTGAACCCAGAGGAGTTCAATCTCCAAGCTACACCTGCCCTTTTCTATTTTATATTTTGAGACAGGGTCTTGCTAAATTGCTGAGGCTGGCCTCGAACCTGCTATCCTCCTGTCTCAGCCTCCCAAGTATTAGGATTATAGGCATATCCCGTCACGCCCAGCTTTTATGTTTTATAAATTTTGAAAAAAATTTTGCCATTATCTTTGTAAATATTTATTATGCTTTATTCTCCTTTCTGGAATTCACTTACATATTTGTAATACTGGTTGATATCCCCACACCCCAGCTCTTGGATTCTCTGTGTTTTTGTTGTTGTTGGTTTGTTTTTGTCATTTTTGCCTCATGCATGCTAAGCAAAGTGTTCTACCACTGAATTACTCCCATCCCTCTCCCCCGTTTAAAAAAATTCAATTTCTTTCTATTTGTGCTTTGGTTGGGAAAATTTCTATAGACATGCTTTCAAGTTCACTGGTGTTTTTTCCTCAGATGTGTTGCACCTATTGATGAGTCAAAGAATTCTTTATATCTTGAAAATATTTTTATTTCTAGTATAAATAAAAATTTCTTATGATGCTTTCTTATGGTGTCCATCTATCTGCTGAATTTGTCTGTCGAATCATATTCATTATCCTCATTTTCCACTCGAGCATTTTGAGTAATGATTATAGTTGTTTTGGATTCTGTCTAACAACTCCTACATCAGTGTGTCATAGCTAAGTCTGTTCCCACTGATTGCTTTATCTTTGGATGCTGAGTTATTTCCCTTTACTTTTTTGTATATCTTATAATTTTTTTATTGAAAGCCAAACATTCTACAGTAGAGGTAAATGTAGTTATGCTTGGAAATGGACACATCATATCAAATGAGGCTTTAAGCATGGCAAGATAAGTCTGTCTAGTTAGGGGTTGATTTGGTTTGCTGTTTGGCTATGACTTTGGTTACTTTCAGTACAGTATCAGCTTTAGATTCCTCTAGAATTATTTTGGATTTAGGGTAGAAGTTAGTTTGCCAAAATTTCCTTTTTCCTCAGTGTCTGCTCCATCCTCACTTTAGTCTTCCATTGTGCTCCTACCTCTCTCTCTCCACGGCCTTGCATCATCTCAGTAGTCAACTGCTGTTATTTGATGCCTGGTGGGCTGGTTGTGAAGAGCATCCTCTGTGTTTCTGGCTTCAGTCATAGGCAAGCATTGGTTCTTTGGTCTTCTCAGGAATCCTGCTCCTCCTCCTGCTTTTGGTGATAACTGATTACATTGATATAACTAATTACATAACTGATACACCTTTGCTAGAGGCTGACCTGTTGCAAATGTCCTCTTCCTCAAGCTGTGACACACCTGCTGTGCTCTGCCACGGTGAATGTGTGCAGTATCCCAGCCGTCCTGGAGTCAGTTATCTTACTTTAGGTCTCAGATTATTTGGTAGCCCTATGATCTCATTTTTTAGTAAATTCAAGAAAAATTGTAACTTTGAAAATTATCTAGGCTTTTTTTTTTTTTTAGTGTTAATTTCGGACTCATGATCTTTCTAGCTTTTTATATCCTAAGTGGAAACTGGAAATCTAGTGGTTTATTCGTGTGTGTGTGTGTGTGTGTGTGTGTGTGTGTGTGTGTGTGTGTCGGGGGTGAGTACTGGGAAGTGAACCCAGGTTTGCACACACTAGGCAAATGTTCTACCATTGAGCTATATCCTAAGCCCTTTTAATTTTTTATTTTGAGACAGGGTCTTGCTCAATTGCCCAGGTTGGACTTGAACTTGGGATCCTTTTACCTCACCACCCTAGTAGCTAGTATTACAGGGATGTGACACCTCACCCAGCCATTAATTTTTTCTTCTTCTTCTTTTTTCATTTCTTTTTTTTTTTTTTTTTTGAGGTACTGGGAATTGAGTCCAAGGGCATTCTGCTTCTGAGCTACACCCCCAGCCATATTTTTTATTCTTTATTTTTGAAACAGAATCTCATTAAGTTGCAGAAGGCCTCATTAAGTAGCTGAGGTTGGCTGTGAATCTGTGATTCTCCTGTCTTAGCTTCCCAAGTACTGGGATTACAAGCATGCGCAGCCATGCCTGGCAATTAATTTATTCTTAAAGATAAGGTATGTGTCAGCTGGGTTTCTCAGATGCGGTAGAAAACATGCCCTAATTAAATGTATAGTGTGTGTGTGTGTGTGTGTGTGTGTGTGTGTGTGTGTGTTACTGGGGATTGTACCCAGGGGCATTCTACCTCCAGGCTATAACTCCAGCCCTATTTTATTTTTTTATTCTGAATCAGGGTCTCAGTGGTTGCTGAAATCTTGATAAATTGCTGAGGCTGGTCTAAAACCTCCAATCCTCCTGTCTGAAGTACTGGGATTATAGGCATGTGCACCACACCCAGCAAGTGTATAGAAATTATTATAAATTAATAATCCCTTATGACTAAACCATGGTCTAAACTTTGTATTGCAGCATGTGGAAAAAACTCATATTAAGACTAGCTTCATAAATGCCAGAACAAATGTAGACATCCATGTATTCGATATAAGAGAATTATCAAATATGAAAATAATCAAAATTAAGAAGGCATATAACACTCTCAAAGAAAGGAAAAACTAGAGTGTGTCTACCCAGGATATAGATGGAGGCTGGGCATCTTTTCTTGCTGAGAAAGAATACAGAAGAAACCTAAGATTAGGCAGTGAGACAAATCTTCATTCCTTTTACCCTCTGATCAAACCTTCTGATAACTATTTATGAGTTGTCCTGCTCCATAGTTATACTTAGCTATTTTTCAAAGAAGCTCTCCCTTCCTTCCTCCCTCCCTCCTTCCTTTCTTTCTCTCTCTCTCTTTCTTTTGTTCTTTTCCTTCTTTCTTTCATGTTGCCCAGGCTGGCCTCAACATTGTGATTCTCCCAGATAGCTAAGACTACAGTCACTCACTACCGTACCCGGCTTCCGGTTTCTTTTAGTAGGAAATAGTATTTCAAAAACATATATGTGAAGCCAGGCATGGTGGCACATGCCTGAATAATCCTAGTACTCAGAAAGCTGAGACAGGAGGATCGCAGGTTCCAGGCCAGCTTCAGCAACTCAGTGACATGCTGTTCAGAGTAAAGAATAAAATAGGCCTGGGGGTGTAGGTTGGAGACAGAATGCTTCTGGGTTTAACCTCCCGTTGGAAAAGAGAAGAAAAGAAATGAAGAGAAAAGTGCCCACGAACATTGTTTTGAGACCTCTTCAGAGGACAGAGCTAAGAAGTATACCAACACACACACACACACACACACACACACACACACACACACACACCATAAATGCGCGTATACTAAGATGAAACATCTCATGGGTTCAAAAAAATTCAGAATTATAGGTGTTTTTTTTTTTTTTTTTTAAACTTAACTGCTTGTATTATATCTGCATCTCCTTTCTTCGCACTGAAATTCCTAATTCTCAAGGACACAGAGAATAATAGAATTTGACTCTCTTACTCATGTACTGTATTCCATATGACACTCTCAGAATAACAATAGTAATATTGTTACACCACTATAATTACCTTGAACAGCTAAACTTTTCGGAATATCTTTTTTCCCAGTTTATATCTCCCTTTTTCAATCATACTGTATCTTTATTTTCTGATCATATGGCAATTTCTTTTTTTTTTTTTTTTTGCGGTACTGGGGATTGAACTCAGGGGCATTCTACCTCCAAGCTATACCCCCAGCCCTATTTTTTTATTCTTTATTTTGAAACCGAGTCTCACTAAGTTGTGGAGTGCCTCACTAGGTAGCTGAGGCTGGCCGCGAACCCGGATCCTCCAGTCTCAGCCTCCCAAATGCTGGGATTACAAGCGTGAGCCACCACGCCCGGCTCATATGGCAATTTCATTTATCATTCTCTCCTTTTTGTTACCTTCATTTTTATCTTAGTTTAAAAGGAGCTATGTTTTGTCTTCCCCATCAATTCTATTTTGATGTCTGTTTAGTCATTTTAGTTTTTTGAAGACTGTTCTTTAACAGATTCCTTGGGAAGAACCCATGAGAACAGTATTCCCTGAGTTCTTGAGGGTTGGTAGCAGTTTATCTGTTATATTTCAAAGTCCATTTATAGACATTAAAGGCTATAAACTATTTGCTTCAGATCCTATTTTTTGATTATCTTAAATATGTCATTCCATTTTCTTCTGGCATAAAATGTTGCTTTTGAAAAAAAATTCTTTTGGTTTATAAATCACTTGTTCTTTTTGTCTAAATGCCCAAGGGAGTCTTCTTTTCTTTTTTTAAATGTCCTGTAATTTTACTAAAATATGTTTTACAGTTAGCTGTTTTAGGCTGATATTCTCAAGTACATGGTATATGCTTAAAATATAGTTTCAAACTTTATTTCCAAGAAGTATTCTTGAGCCATAGTTGTTTTTTTTTTTAATGTGTGTGTGTGTGTGTGTGTGTGTGTGTGTGTGTGTGTGAGCCCTACTTTATATTTTATATTTTTATTTTGAAACAGTTTCACTCGTTTGATGAGAGTCTCACTACTTGCTGAGGCTGTCCTTGAACCTGAGAATCCCCTGTCTGTCTCAGCCTCCCACGTACTGGGATTTTAGGCTTGCCACCATGCCTGGCTGAACCATAGTTTTTTTTTTTTTTTTTTTGTGGTGGTGGTGAGAAGGTAGAAAGAAGTAGGCAGATAGGGCCAGAGGACCATAGTGGAAAAACTTCAGTAGATACTAACAAACTTCCATAACTCCTAAAGAGACCAGACCCCCCAAATGTCAAGTGATAGTGAGATTAAACGGTCCTGAGAGTGACCAGAGTTTCATGAAACTCCAGTCATTCCTGCTGATAAGCAATCCCAGGGGATTCCCAAGAGAGTCCAGGAAACAGTGTCTGGAACCCCAAGAACACTATGCAAATACACTATGCAAATCCCAGGAAACTGCCTCTGAGACCTCAACTGAGTCGGTTTCTCCCCCTCTGGAACCCCTCCCTTTTGGGAGCTTTCCTCTCTCTTGCAGGTCACATTGGCTTTGAGAGAAAGTTGTGTGTAATTGAGGGCACTCTGCCCCAGGCAAATCTTGGATATTCACGGGAAGGTATCCGCTGGGCATTAAGGCCAACTGAGATCCCATAGACTTTGGGAGAAAGCAGTTTTCAGTTGATGGCATGTGGCTTGGGCTCCTCTGCCAGACTCTAGGGTTCCTGTTGCCCCCAAGGCTGATCTGCCTCTTTTTCCCTTCCCTGTTCTCTTTACAATAAACATTCTGCTTGCCTTCCTGTTGTCTGAGAGGATCATTCTTTATATTTTGTATGAAGTACATGTGCTCTGTGTACTTATCTTCTGGAAAGAAAAGCCCTATTTTATTTTGAAACAGGGTCTCACTAAGTTGCAGAGGTCCAAAGTTGCTGAGGCTGGCTGTGAACCTGCGATCCTCCTGTCTTAGCCTCCCAAGTACTGGGATTATAAGCATGCACCACCATGCCCGGCTTCAACCATAGGTTTTTGTATCTACTTTGTTCTCTCTCCCCCCCCCCCCCGCCAGAACGCCTATTGTCCATATATGATTTTTTTGTTATCTTAATATTTGTTACTTCTTTTTTGATTTTTATGTTTTTTGATTTAAAGTTTTTTTTCTACTTTCATTGATTACTGTTAAGACATTCATTCATTCATTGCTAGGTACATTCATTCTTGTACTCTTTCCTACTTAGATTTTTTTTTTTAAATTTCTGAAAAACTTAAAATTTTTTTCCTGAGTTCTCACTGAGTGTTTCTAATTCTGACTTATGTTGTTCTTTCATGTCTAGAGTCATCATTATGAGCTGGCAGTGCTATGTTGAAGTCTTTACAGAGCGTCCACTGTTTGGTTGTCCTTCTGCAACCACCTTTTCTGTGATTACGATTCTTTGCCTTCTGGGAATCCACTCTACAACCTGTGCTCATACCTTTGCTTGGGAGATGCTGTGTGTACTTATCTCAACCCACAGTTATTGGTGCCAGGTTGGGCAACTGACTCAATCTAAATCTAGTCTTATGTCCTGGTCTAGGCCTTAAAGTCAATCTCCTTCTCTGGGCTGTTGGCTGCCAAGTTGTTTCACATGTGAAGAAAGCTCTTCTGCGCTGTGAGAAGAGTGAGGACTACATGCTAAGAGAGGTAGAGACCAGGGTGGGGAATGAGTTTCTGGCTGCATCTGAGGTCACAGTTATTCACGAAGCCCATCTCTTTCCATGACCTTCCCTAACTTGCTTGTTCTATTAGATAACTATCTTTTCATAAAATCTTCCTATTTGCATGAGAATATTTGAGTAGAGGTCTATTAACAAA
Source organism: Graphiurus murinus (assembly GCA_004027655.1). Taxonomy (NCBI): domain Eukaryota; kingdom Metazoa; phylum Chordata; class Mammalia; order Rodentia; family Gliridae; genus Graphiurus; species Graphiurus murinus. The sequence goes on along the minus strand of PVLC010004888.1, from coordinate 37,508 downwards.
AGGATATCTTAGAATATGTTTATATTGCTTCTCAAATAATAATTGAGTTGAGCCTAGACCATAGTAAATTCTTTTGAGCTCTGCAAGAACCATATTTTTCTTCATTTCTGCAATATTTTGGTAGTTTGATACTTTTGTTCAGAGTAGATAGTCCCATTTTAACTCCTTTCCTCCAGAGTATTCCTGGTTGTGCATCACAGACACCTTTGGCTCTGAATGGAGGTGCTCCTTTCCACATCCTGTTTGATTTTTTTTGTGTGTGTGTTGTTTCTTGGTGTTTTCCTTCTATGCTCTATGTGAGTTTTTTGAATTTGTTATTCCACCTAATTTTCTTAATTCTTTGCAGTGTCTGTTCTGTTCTTTACCCAGAGCATATTTCCATTATGGTAGTACATTCTTTTCTCATTTTGTCTAATATCCTCTGTCTCTCTGCCTTTATTGCAGCCTATTTTTAAAGAAATTTTATTTTGTAGTAATGTCTGCTCCTATTTTATAGAGACTCTTAGATCTTTGTCAGGAGATTGAGTCTTGGAAAATTCTTATATAATTTTGAAGAAAAGAATTCTCAGAGCACTGACCTCTCTCTTGGTCTTTAGGGAAATCTCTCCTTTCCTACCCCTCCCACGGTGTTTTCTTTCACTTAGCTCTTAGTAGGGGCCATTGTTTATTTCCTGGATGCTCTCAGTGACTGGGGGGAGAGCTATCCGGGATGACACTTTTCAACCAAGTTAAGTTTCCTTGGTCTCCTTGGCAATTCATTCAGTAGCTTTCCTCATAGATCTAAACCTGAAGGTCCAGATGTAGCACTTTACTTTTATTCTCTTTGTGATGTCTGACTGGCATTCATCAAATATGATTGTGCCAGGGAGTCAGCAGCGGTTCTCTGAGCAATGTGGTACGTGGAAGAGTGACCCCACCAATGCTTCCTGCTCTCTCGTGTCTTTTAATTTTTTTCAAATGCAAAACATCTTAGGATCTATCTTAGTGTCCTTTCTACTTCCTACTAATGGAGTAGAAAATGAAAACAGGAAAAAGCTAATGGAGGTGATGTAAAGGGAGGATAGAACTCTGCTTCTGAAAATAGTTGTTTGCCTCTATTTTTTCAGTACTTGGATTTGAACTCGGGGCATTTTACTTCTAAGCTACACTCCCAAACCTATTTATTTATTTATTTATGAAACAAGGATCTAAGTTGTTGAGGCTGGCCTTGAACCTTCGATCCTCCTGTCTTGGTCTTCTAAATACTGGGACAACAGGCATACACCAGCACACCCAGCTGCTTGCCTCTTTTAAAAAAGATTTCCAGAGCCGGGCGTGGTGGCGCATGCTTGTAATCCCAGCATTTGGGAGGCTGAGACTGGAGGATCCGGGTTCGCAGCCAGCCTCAGCTACCTAGTGAGACACTCCGCAACTTAGTGAGACTTGGTTTCAAAATAAAGAATAAAAAATAGGGCTGGGGGTATAGCTCAGAGGTAGAATGCCCCTGAGTTCAATCCCCAGTACCGCAAATAAATAAATAAATAAATAAATAAATAAATAAATAAATAAATAAAAAATTAAAAAAAATAAAAAATAAAAAAGATTTCCAGGCACTGAATTCTGGGGTTAGGTATACAAAGAAGAAATGAGTCCGTCTTTTTGTGTGCAAGCATGCTAGAGAGAGAGAGAGAGACAGAGAGAGAGAGAGAAACAGAGAGAGAGGGAACATCTTTTGGTTCTAAATAATATATGGTACAGAGTCCAATAATTTGCTTTTTAATCTATCATCACTGCAAATGCATTTAAGGGAAATTGCTTGGAAATTTTGGTATATCATTTTTATTTTTATTCTTTTTTTGCTGTTAGTTTTTGTCTCTCTGTTTTATCTTCATGGATGTTTTAATGGGAGACAGCCGCCCAGGCCACCTCATCTGTATCTATGTTTCTTATTAAATTTTATTTGATTTGGGGGAATTATACTAGTGTTTATGAAGAAAAAAACCTCTATTAGTAAATTCAATAGAAGCATGTTTATATTTTTATTGCCAAAGACAATAAAATAGAGATTGCCTGCATTTCTATAGCCTAACCTCTGTTTGGAGCAGAGACTCTGTAGCATAGTGATGAATAGTGTAGACCATGAAGTTGAAGAGACCTGGTCTAAATCCAGGTGGCACCCCTTTCTGTGACTTTGGGGTCCTTCCTTGACTATTAAGGGCCTCCAGTTTTTCAGATGTAAATGGAAATAGTCCTGCCTTACAGGGTTGCTGGGACAAATGCACTTAATGTTGTGCTTGGCATATCACAAATATTCCATGGAGTACAGCCATAATTGACTATTACAAATATGATAGAAGATAGTATGTAGAGTTTCTTAAAGCATTGTAAATAAGATTAAATGTTACTTGGTATTTTTAGACAATATCTATGATAAAGACATACGAACTAACATATAATTATTTTACCAATACACCAGAAATAAATCTGTCCTTACACAACTTACTCACATATATTAGTGTGCAAACATGTCTCCAGGCAAATTCTGTTGGAACCGGTCATTTAGTATTCCTGTCCAGAGGTGGCAATTGATTTATACAGAGTACATTTCTAAAATAAAACTGTAAACCTTCTGTGTCTTCAGGACGATACTGATCTCTTTTAAGAGAACAAAAAGCCCTCTGCATTAGAAAGAAAACAAAAATCCCCCCCCCCCCAAATACTAAGCACTGATTTGCACTAATCACATGGAGTTTCCTTGGACACCAGCTGTGGAGGAGAGGTCAGACTACAGAGCACATCAACAAAACAGACCAGCAGAGACATGGTTCCCAGAGTTTTAAGGGTTCCAAGGTCATAAGGGTTTGTCCTGGCACAGAATGACAAGCATTATCCATCAAAGAACATGATGTGAATCAAAAGTGGCATAATGTGGAAAACAGAAAATGCATTTACTGTTGGTAAGTCCACCAAACCATGTGGCAAGAAAGAAAGTTACTAATCATATCTACCCACAGCCAATTCTTGTGTGTGTGTGTGTGTGTGTGTGTGTGTGTGTGTGTGTGTGTGTATGTTACTGGGGATTGAACCCAGGGGAATTCTACCTTTCTACCTCTGAGCTATACCCCCAGCCCTATGTTTTATTCTTTATTTTGAAACAGGGTCTCACTAAGTTGCAGAGGGCCTCACTAAGTAGCTGAGGCTGGCGGCAAACCAGGATCCTCTGGTCTCAGTCTTCCAAGAACTGGTATTAAAGCATGTGCCACCACACCTGACACCTATAGCCAATTCTTCATTATATAGGCGTGAATTGTGGAATCTACAGTTTAGCTGTATTTTTGCATATTTTCACTTCCCCTCTTCTTTTCATAGTTTTTCACTCCTTGACCCATGGAGTTATTCCCCTTCTATAACTCAAATTTTATTCTTTTACTTCTGATAGCTACTTGAATAAGTCATTTTTTATTTTTTGGTACTGAGGATTGGAACCTAGGGTCATTCTACCTCTGAGCTACACCCCCAGCCCTATTTTTTATTTTTCATTTTGAAACAGAGTGTCACTAAGTTGCAGAAGGCCTCACTAAATAGCTGAGGCTGGATGCAAACCCGGGTCCTCCAGTCTCAGCCTCCCAAGTACTGGGATTACAAGTGTGAGCCACCATGCCCGGCTTGAGTAAGATAGTTTTAAAAGGCAAGTTTGAATCTCTGATCTTTAACAGTGTAATGGTTTGGATCTTTAATGTCTTCCAAAGCCCCATGTGCTAAAGGCTTGACCGACAGCCTGTGGTGCTGCTGGGAGGTGATAGAAACTTTTGGAGGTAGGGAAGTTGGAGGGAGTGAGGTCACTGGGGGCATACCCATGATGGGGATATTGGGACTCCAGCCCTTCCTGTTTCTCTTTTTTTGCTTCCCAGCCGCCATAACGTGAGCAGCTACCACGTGCTCCCGCCATGATGTTCTTCATTGCCACAGGCCCAAAAGCAATAGAACTAGTTGATGATGGACTGAAACCTGAAACCAGGAGCCAAAATAAGCTTTTCCTTCTCTAAGTTGATTTTTCTCAGGTATTTTGTGATAGTGATGGAAAACTAACAAACCAGAGAGTTGAAATATGTGGATTTAATTTGTTTGAAACTATTGTCCTTATAAGGATATAAGCTTTAGGTGATGTATTTAGAAGGAAAGGAAACGAGAAAGAGGAAAAATTTTAGCAAATGCTAGGTTGTAAAATAGCAGTGGACTATCAGTTAAAGAGGAACTGTTGATTCAAATTAAAGATGCCTTATACAGTATGCCATTAGCTAGAATGGAAGGAGAACTGGGCAGTCCATATATGAGTTGATACAGATTCATGTGTTCAAGAAATTCTAACTGCCATATGCTAAGTGTGTGACTTGAGGCAAGTCCCCTGTAATATCTCTGAATCTTGGCATGGTTGTGAAATGTGATACAAATATAAACTCCACTGTGATTATGCAGATTATTTTAATGAGGCATCTGAAAAAAATGCAGGAGTTTAACATTTAAAACATTATAGTAAATGAGACCTTTGCTTAGAGAAATTAAATGTGGGTCTTACAGAGCAGACACAGTTCTGAGTGAGGGGAAGGCAGGATGATGTAATGATATATTACATTATGGAGCCAGACTGACTGGGTTCACATCCCACCTCTACCATTTACTTGTTGTGTTACCTTGACTGAATTGTTTACCAGTCTGTTCCTCATTTGTCTCTTCTATGAAACAAGAATGACAGTGATAATGCTTACTTCATAGTGTTGTAAGGATTAAATAAGGCAATATGTGTAAAATGCTTAGCATCTAGTATATAATGCATGCTATGAAAATACTTATTAAACAAATTTTGAGGAAAAAACAAGTCAATTCTTAAACCAATAGTCCCGATGTCAGTTTTGTATAAAGGGCTTATACTTTATACATGGATGTTGGTTATGTGAGTGTTTATTACTCTAATATGGAAATCATGTGATTTGAAGAAGAAATTAAAATTACTGTAATAAAAACTTCTGCTTCTAATTTGCATATAGGATATAAAAATAAAATAGACAATTGTAAATTAAAGTAGTGTATCCTAGCGTCATAGCACTGTTGAATCTTTGTACCAATCATAAGGAACCTAGGTTGTCATAGAAACCCCTCTGAATTGGGATGGCACAAGCTTCCCTAAAGTCCCTAAGACTGTCAGCAAGAAAGGTATCTGGAGGAAGAAGTCCTGGGCTCCCCACAGTAGTACTACAACACTCTCACAGCATTGTAAATAATTGCATACTTTTCTACAAAAGGAAGCTATAAAGAAGTGTAATATTTAGCTTTAGATTCTACTACACCTGAAGAATTGTTAGGGATGGATGAGAGATATTATTGATACTTAGTATTGGATTATTTCCCATTCTTTGCTCTCTGTCACATGTTTTAGTCAGTGCTATTAGCGAGTGGACATGACAGCTTCTCATCTAGTATTAACTCAAATGCAGTTGGGTGCTTCATCTCGAGCCTTCTGCCTCCTGTCCTCTGTCATGAGGACTGCAGGTCTCAGTGGTTACTACTTCAGCATGAGTTTGGGAAAAGGAACCCTGTGAGGGCTGTGGAGCCCAGGTGAGTTCAGCAGGACCCAGGCTCTTCAGTCTTCATGTAACATGAGGAATGAGTGGTGTTTGTTGTAAGCTGTGGTGCTATAGGCTATGTTTGTTTCTGCATCCAAAGCTGTCACATATAGTACTAGTTGGTACAGAATCCTCAACTCATCCCCTTGAGGACACGGTCTAAATGGTCTGGGGATATTTGTAGTGCAGGAAAAGCACTTTGGTATGTGAGTCAACCTTAACTGTCTTTATTATCCTGTGCACAATAGCTTCACCTTGTAAAGACAGTAAATATTAGAGTTTGTAAATAGGTATTCTAAATATAGTGTCTTTTTTGTTTACATTTTTGAGGGATTAGCAATTATCTTGAGGGACAAGGGTCTATTGCATTTTTGCTATTGCTTAATTACCATATAATCCAGATGTGGTGGTGTATGTCTAATAACTCCAGTTCTTGAGAGGCAGAGACAGGATCACAGGTTCCAGACCAGCCTCAGCAATTTAGGGAGATCCTCAGCAACTTAGTGAGACCCTGTCTCAAAATAAAAACATAAAATAGGGCTGGAGATGTAGCTTGGAGGTAGTGTCCCTGGGTTCAATCTCTAGGAATCCCCCTAAAAATATCATATAATGATAATAATCCTTTATATTTCTACAGCTTCTTTTGTCTAAGGCATTCAAAGAATTATTCAAACTGTGCCTCATTGATTCTTAAAATTCCACAAGCAATGAAGTCTCTATTGTTATTATTGCAAAATTCCTAAATAATATTAATAGAGCTGGATGTGGTGGTGTGCACCCGTAATCCCAGTACTTACAAAGCTGAGACAGGAGGATCATGGTTCAAGACCTGCTTCAGCAACTTAGTGAGACTCTCAGCAACCTAGTGAGATCCTATTTCAAAAGGAAAAACAAGAAGGGCTAGGGTGTAGCTCAGAAGTAAAACACCCCTGAGTCCAATTCTCAGTTACCCCTCCCAAATATTAATAATTATTGTGCAACTGTTATAAGGTACAAATGTGGAAACAAGTGAAACAATAGTTCAGTGCAATAAAATGCCTGGGTATTGTATTGAGGTGTAGGAAAGTCTTAGTGACCGACTAAATTTAAAGTAATTTTTTATTATAAGCTAACACACACACACACACTATTTGGGGATTATAAAAAGTTTAGTTTTTTTAGTGGAAAAGAGCAAGGTAGAAGTTAAATAAATAAGGTCAAATATAAGATAAAGCATCCAGCTAGGGGGAAATAGAGTCTCCAGATAAAGGAGGAGAAACCCTAGGGGAGCAATGGAGGAGTCTAGGGGAGGAGGGTGGGAGTGGGGAAGGAGAATTAACGAAGGAAACATTTTCATTGATGCTATGCACATATGCACATATACAAAATGACCAATGCCAATCTCAATATCAGGATGGGGAAAGGAGGGGGGTGCAGAGGAAACTGGGGAGGAAGCTCACCAAGTACTGTGTCATGTATGTCACTATCACTCTGAACTTCCATTATGATGTGAGATTGCAATGCACTAATAAAAGTATACTTTAAAAAAAGGATGAAGCATCTGTTTTTACCCCAATATAAATATTTTTAAAAAATTACCTTACCTTTCTTTATACTCTGTATAAAGTGACACCTTTTCACAATTTGACTCCTTGGTGGCTCCAAATTACCTTTAAGATGTAGAGAGGATAAACAATGGAACTATTTCCATTCCAGTTGCACCAGTGGATGTTACTCTTTAATCTTCTTCAACCAAACTGGAAAGCTCCACTTGGGTATAATTGGTTTCCCTGCTCTCCACAGGTGCTGTGTGCCTGTGACTCTCCGCCAGATTTGACCTGGGGAGCTGTCACGGAGGCACTGCAGAGGGAAGTCAGAGTGGGGCTTTGGAGCCACTGGGGTTCATGAGAGTTACTGATCTCTCAGTATATTCATATGAAAAACAGGGCTAGTGATACCACCTGCTGTTTTCTGCAGTTGGTCCCATTATCTTGACACTTGGTTCTTATTAAGCACAATCCTGGCATCTTGCATAGGCATTTTAAGCTATTAAGTGTACTTTGCCTGTATCTACTATAGTTAAACAGAGATGAAGTTATGCTACCCATGTCTCCTTTGACCTGGCATGCACAATTTTCTACTTTTAAAGTTGTAAACCGACCATCCATTTTCCATAGATCCCCAAACTAAAGCCTAGTTCTTATAATTGTGGGTAGAAAAGATAGGTAGTCTCTCCTGGCAAGGTGAAAATTGCTCCAGAAATGATTTCCTACCACAGCGTGCATTTTCAATCCTGATACTAATGACTGCGTCATTAACACATGCTATCCTTTGGATTTTGAATGTCCCTTAAAGGTCCATGTGCCAAAGACTTGGTTGCCAGCCTATGGCACTATTGGAAGGGTGGGGGGCCTTTAAGAGGTGGGGCCTAGTGGGGGGAAGTGAGGTCACTGGGGGCATGCTCATGAATGGGACATTGGGATCCCAAATCATTTCTCTCTCTTTTGCTTTGTAGACACCATAATGTGACCAGGCTTCTTCCAGATGTTCTGCCTCACCACATGCCAAAAGCAACAGGGCTAAGTGACTATGGACTGAAGGCAAGAGCCAAAACAAACCTTCCTCCTTGAAAACTGATCTATCTCAAGTATTTATTATAGAGACTAACACACATATAAGTTTGATATAGTCTTAGGTAAGTTTTTAAAAACAATATTCAGGTATTTTTAAAGTATCTGTTTACTTTGAACAAATATTGGCTGAATTTGATCAAATGCTTTATTTTCCCCATTGATATGATTCTAGTCATTGTAATTTTGAAAAGGATTTCTTTGTGGTTAAGTACATGAGTCAGTAATAAAATACCTGATAGATACAAGAGAACAATTTTTTTTTTTTTGGTTATTATGGAACAGAGATCCATTAATTCTATTAAAGTAGGTTTATTCATTGTGAATTTCATTTCATTTCTTTTTGGTGGTACTGGGGATTGAACCCAGAGGCATTCCACCTCTGAGCTACATCCCTAGCCCTGTATTATTATTATTATTTTTGCAATACTAGGGATTGAACTCAGGGATGTTCTACCTCCAAGCTATCCCCCAGCCCTATTTTTTATTCTTTATTTTGAAACCGGGTCTCACTAAGTTGTGGAGTGCCTCACTAGGTAGCTGAGGCTGGCTGAGAACCCAGATTCTCCGGTCTCAGCATCCTGAATGCTGGGATTACAAGTGTGCACCACCACATTCGGCTCTGTATTATTTTTTTGATACAGGGTCTTTCTAGGTTGCTGAGAGCCTCACTAAGTTGAGGCTGGCCTTGAACTTGTAATCCTCTTGTCTCAGCCTTCCAAGTACTAGGATGACAAGTGTGCACTACCATGCCTGGCTTGAATTTCATTTCTTTATAGCCTTAGTTATGTTTCCCCTGTTTCATTCATTAGGTTCTGTGAGAGGCATTTTAAGAACCTTCATTATGATCATGTTTGTGTGGTTAAAATACTTAGCAATATTCTCTGCATTTCTGTTTATTTATTGGAGATTTCGGTATCTACTCACTGTTAGTCCTGTCTTTTTTCTTGGTGATTTCATTATTCATGCAGTTGATCCATTCAACATCTACCATCTGTCTATCTGTCTGTCTATCTATCTATCATCTATTTAATTTCTCTCTCTCTCTCTCTCTCTCTCTCTCTCTCTCTTGTTTGGTACTGGGGATTGAACCCAGGGACATCCTACCTCTGAGCTATGTCCCCAGTCCTATTTTATTTTTATTTGGAAACAGGGTCTCCCTAGGTTGATGAGTCTCACTACTTGCTGAGGCTGTCTTTGAGCCTGCGATCCTCCTGTCTCAGCCTCCCAAGTACTGGGATTACAAGTGTGCACAACCATGCCTGGCTTTTTATTTTTTATTTTTAAAACAGAGTCTTGCTAATTTGCTGAGGCTGGCCTCCACTTGCAATCCTCCTGTCTCAGCCTCCCAAGTACTGGCATTACAGGTGTGCAGCACCACACATGGCCATGTCTCTTATTATCATTTTTTTAAACCTTTCCTTAGCCATCCTGTCCCATACCTAGATTTTGTCATTACTAATGATTTAAAAAGTTTTCTTTCCCAATAACTGAAATGGTCAATGAGTCATTTCCACCTGTGTATAAATGTACTATATAACTCTCTGAAACACACAAACCTCAGTCCCCACACAATTCCCTAAGATGCTGTACCATTTCTCTGTTTTCTTCTTGTGTCCAAATTTCACCTTCAATTCTTTCTTGAACTCACGACATTCAGGCTTTTTCTCTTTACTTCATTTCCATGTTGCCAAAACCAGAGACCAGTTCTTAGAACTCACCTTCCATTACTAAGCAGTGTTTCCATACAACCAGTGTTCCTTCCTCTAAATCCTTCTCTTAGATTCTGGGACACTTTGCTCTCCTGGGTTTCCTTGTAACACCTGCCGGCTCTTATTTGATCTCTTTGATGGCTTTGCTCATTCTCAGGTATGTGTTGGAGACCTGCAGGGCTCAGAATGAAGCCTGTTTCTCTTCTCCATATATCAGCCTTCTCTGATTTTCTCAACCAAAGCTTTTCTATTTTATATGTTGACAATTCTCAAAGTTGCTTCTCCACTCTTGGATTATCTTTTGAGCAAAAGCATTGTTTTTTAGTTACTACTGAAAACCATCACCTAAAGGGCTAATAGATATTTGAAACAGAACTCTTGATTTTTCTTGTTGTTGCTGTTCATATCTGCTATTTCCTCAGTCTTTTCCATCACCGTGACGAGATCATTCAACTCAAAATCTAAAAGTTAGCTTCAGTTCCTCTCTCTGCCTCATGTGCCACATCAGTGTCATTTTTTAAAACATATGCTGAGCCGGGCATGGTGGTGCACACTTGTAATTCCAGTACTTGGGAGGCTGAGACAGGAGAATTACAGATTTGAGGACAGCCTTGGCAAGTAGTGAGACTTGCATCCACCCAGCGAGACCTTGTTTCCAAATAAAAATAAAATAGGGCTGGAGGTATAACTCAGAGCTAGAATGCCTCTGGGCTTAATCCCCAGTGCCACAAAAACAAAACAAAAAATCCAAGCAAAACAAAAACCCATATCCTGAGCTCCATCATTCCTCAGCAGTTCCATTGCTCTAGACCTGATCAAGCTATTCTTTATCATCTTTCTTTCCCTTTTTGTGGGATTGAGCCCAAGGGCATTCTACCTCCGAGTTATACCCGAGCCCCTTTCTATTTTTTGCTTTGAAAAATTAGTAAAAAAAGTTGCCGAGGCTGGCCTCAAAGCTGCAATCCTCCTGTCTCAATCTCCCAAGTACTGGGACTACCAGCATGCACCATTGCTCCCAGCATCCTTTCTTTTTTTGATTACTCTAACAAGACTTTTAATTTGTCTTCCCTGCTTCTGTGTATAGCTCCTTTTGGTCAATTTTCTAGAGCAGCAGTTGGAGTGATACTTAAAAAAATAAAAACTTCTTACAATCTTCCAGTAATTTTTGATTTTCTTAATAAAATAAGCACTCTCTGCTACCATGTTCCTGACTGCCTCCAGCCATGTCTCATGCTTGCCTTGCTCCATCTGCTCCAGCCGCACCGACTTTCCCACCCGACTTGTTCCTGCCTGAGGGTCTTTACATCTGATCTTTGTGTCTTCTAGAGTATGCTTGCTCATCCCCAGATGGCTTCCTAGAGTCATGTAGCCCATTGCTCAAATGGCATGTCTTCTGAGAGATCCTTCTCGATAATCAGATCTAAAGAGTCTTTGCCTTAATAGCCCCTTAGCCTGTCTTATTTTATTATACATGTGTTGGACTATTATCTTCCATGTTAAAATGTAGATTCTGTGATTGTGAGAACCAGTCTGTTCACTGATTTTATATACATATAAATAATAATAATGCTAAAAATACTTATAGTCACTGCCTTGCTTTGTAGGATCATAAAAAAATTGTTTTTGTATATAGTTCTTCCACCTCCTCTCTTCCTCTTTTCCTTGACTATAAACTGCCTAGATTGATGTTATTGCAAGTGGAATTTTAAATAAAAGTCAACCCTACCTTGTTGGAGAAGTCTATATTATGTAACATTGGCCTTTACATATTATTAAGATAATATAATATGATAGAATGCTTATGTTATCACTAGATATAGATTACTATCCCTTCAACTATGCTTCCTTCTACCTCAAGGACAAATCTTGGAGTGTGTATTTTTTTTTCATTTTTCTAAGGGAACATTGGAGGTTATTCTGGGAGCAGAGTCCCTGGAGTATGATTTAATTAACATTCCAATTCCTATCCAAATGATTATACTCTTGACTTCATTTCTCTCTCACTAGGAATCCTGTCTGGCTTCGTTTTCTGACTTCCCTCACTTGATTGTATCTCTCATATCTCAGGAAAACATCTTGCTAGTGACTTATTGGTTGAGGCTCTGGATTTGGGGTGCGCCTGTGCCCTTACATTCTACCCAGCACCATTTCCCTTGGCGATACTTCTTGCAAAATCTTCTGTAGAAATTCTCCACTAAGTCCCACCCAGTGCAAGTCATTAGGTCCGTAAAACGTAGTGATCTCAATTTCATACTCTCAATATATTGGTTCTAGAACCAGATTACATTCAAATCCTGCCTTTGTTATTTATTAGTTGTTAGACATGGGCAAGTTAGTTTGCCTCTGTGTGCTTCAGTTTCGTCATTTGTTGAATAGTGATAAAAATGTACTTAGTTCCTAGGTTGCCATTAGAAATGAAGTAAATAATGCTTGTAAAATCTATACAATAGTTCCTGAACATGGGGAAGGTCATGCAGCTGTGAATGATAGGAGGACCAATGTGCCTTCTTACTCTATTGGTGAAGTCTAGAATATGGTAATCTCTTAAAACTCTGCCTCCTAGCCGGGCATGGTGGCGCATGCTTGTAATCCCAGCATTTGGGAGGCTGAGACCGGAGGATCGGGGTTCGAGGCCAGCCTCAGATGCTTAGTGAGGTATCCACAACTTAGTGAGACCCGGTTTCAAAATAAAGAATAAAAAATAGGGCTGGGGGTATAGCTCGGAGGTAGAACACCCTTGAGTTCAATCCCCAGTACTGAAAAAAACAAAAAACAAAAAACCAACTCTGCCTCCCATGTGTAAAGTCATGGAATATTTTCTGCCATTACCCCTAAACTAGTTGCTGATAATCTAAAATCAATTCCTCATTTCTTCTGGGCAAATTTATCCCAATATCTTTCTTGACAATGGTGGTTGGGTAGCTAATAATCCCTGGCTAGATGAAAACCGTGATATTAATAAAAATCAGAAAAGGTCTGAGGGTTTCCATCCCATATAAGTCTTATTATAAAATTATTACCATGAAAAATTTAAATGTAACATATTGTCAGCTGGGCGTGGTGGCACACACTTGTAATCCCAGTACTTGAGAGGCTGAGACAGGAATATCTGGGTTCGCAGTCAGCCTCAGGTACTTAGTGAGGCACTCCACAACTTAGTGAGACCCTGTTTCAAAATAAAGAATAAAATAGGACTGGGGGTGTAACTGGGAGGTAGAATGCCCCTGAGTTCAATCCCCAGTACCGCAAAAAAAAAGTAACATCAGTATGGAAAGATATGAACATTAAGTCCAATACTAAGAGTCAATCCCAGGATGTAGTTATTTATAGTATTTATTTAGTGAGGAAGATTATATAAACCTAATTCTACTGGACATTGACACTAGCTAACAGGTTTAGAAAATCAGTCTAATTATCTTGAACTTTTGCATTTTAGGAAAATTGCTGACTGGGTTAGTCATTCTACTACATATTAAAACTACATATTGAGCCGGGCGTGGTGGCGCATGCTTGTAATCCCAGCATTCGGGAGGCTGAGACCGGAGGATCCGGGTTCGCGGCCAGCCTCAGCTACCTAGTGAGGCACTCTGCAACTTAGTGAGACTCGGTTTCAAAATAAAGAATTAAAAAAAATAGGGCTGGGGGTATAGCTCGGAGGTAGAATGCCCCTGAGTTCAATCCCCAGTACCGCAAAAAAAAAAAAACAAAAAACAACTATATATTAAAAATAACAATCAGTTTAAATTAAAGACATAGTGAAGATTTCCTGCCCTTGCTTTGATAAAGTAGGCTCCTTTCCTTATGAAACTATCAATTTTTACTTTTTAGTTATATACTAAGTACTCATTTGCTAATTTATTCATGTTTTAATTTATTCATTATTTGTTCAGTAACTTCTATGCACTAAGAACTTTTCTAAGACCTGGGGAGAGATCAGTGAACAAAATAGACAAACAAAATTTTCCTGCCCTTGTGGACGGTTCATTTCATTAAGGAAAACCAACAACATTTAAAAAATAAGCAAATAGACATATGAAAGAATGTCAGTTTGTGATATGTACTACAAAGAAAAATAAAGCCAAGAACCCAGAGTGTACTCAATCTCATTGTTAAGGAGTGACAACCTTTTACTCTCAAGTTATATGATTATTAGGGATCCCATTTAAGAAATCTTCCAACTATCATCTTGATAGATTTCAAGCCTTGGTTTTTTAAGATAATGGCTCTATGAGAGGATGCCCAGACCAACCAGCTGCAAAGGAATTTCCTGGAGGTCCTCATTAAAAATACAGATTCCTGGGTCCCACCCAAGATACATTAAACCACAACTTGGGGAGAGGCCTGAGCAAGTGTGCCTCTGAGCGGTTCCCTGGGTAACTGGATACACAGCCAGGATGGTAATCACTGCAGCTGCATTCAGAACAAAGGGGCTTTTGCACACTTGTTTTCTTTATTATTAGCACTTGGAGAATTCTGTTAGGAGTAGTATAAAATAGTTGTGGCTTTTGTTAACCTTCCTTCATCCTTAGTCTCCATAGACAGGAAAAGGTGAGAACAAACGTTGCGACCTTGGCGTGACCTCAATCTAGAGCCTCGGTCACCAAGCCTCCTGCAGTACCTCGATATTATTTGAGGGTCAGAATGAGGCAGAATTACGTCTCGATGGATCAGGTAGCAACTTATAATTGGGCACTACAGCGATGTGATTCTTTCTTACAACCATCTGAATGGTACACACTATGATTTTAGTCTCATATGAGCTGTGAGTGCCTTGGAGAAACAGAACAGATCATCATCATTCTTTTCATGTGTCACATGGCTTTATTGTGACAAACTGTACTATTATGAATAGACAAGGAATGGAACAAAATTTCAAAAAGGACAAGAGATGATACTTTCTCACGGATGTCCTTCAATTATTGACAGGACTCTGTTCAATTATTCTGTAGGCAACAAGTAGCCTAGTTAATCCCCTAGGAACTGTTTGTAATCAATGAACCTACTAGGATGTATCAGGAAATTATGCTCGAAGTTAAAGATCCTATGAAGGATTTAATGATTGTGGTTATGTTCTGTGGCAGGGCTTTGCAATATTCACCTTCATATTGTTACATTAGCTCAGAAGCTTAAGAAAAATCTAATACCCAGGCTCCAACTCCAGATGTTCTGAATTAATTGGTTTGAGGTGAAGTCTGGACATCCAATTTTTAAAAAAGCTTCTGAAGTGATCCAATTTGCAGTCCAAGTAGAGAATTACGGTATGGTGGCTTAGGATTTGGGGTTTTCATCCTCTTGTATCTTCATCAGGAGCAGACCTTGTATGTTCCTAGACTCATCTGTTTTCCCATTTAACTAGAACACATTGGCCACACTCAGATACTTTCCAGGGAATGTACTCTTGAACTTGTGAACATTCAATATCCATCAGAAATTAAATTAAAAAACAAAAGCCAACACACACACACACACACACACACACACACACACACACTTACACTTGAGAAAGACTAATAAAACCTCATGGGGTTTCAGGTAAGAAAAAAAGTAAGATTCATAAGTAACACTATACAACCACTAAACACTAAGGCCTAATTCTTAACCACTAGCGGAAGGGCCTCTCAGTTATTGTAAACTTATCTTTTTTAAATTCAATTTCATGTTTTATCTTGCATTATTTTCTTTTTATTTTTGTGGTACTGAGGATTGAATGCAGGGGCATTCTACGTCCATGCTATACCCCCAGTCCAAACAGGGTCTGGTTGCCGAGAGTCTCACTAAGTTGCTAAGGCTAGCCTTGAACCTGCTATCCTTCTCTCTCAGCCTCCTACATATTGGGATTACAGGCATGTACCACCATGCCTGGTTTGTCTTGCACTATTTTCAAATGTTAATATATAGTCATCCCTCAGTATCTGAGGGTGATTGATTCTAGGACCTCCATGGATACCCAAATCAGTGGATGCCATGGTCCCTTATATAGAGAGCAGTTGTATTGCATATTACCTGTTCATATCCTCCCTATAATTTAAATCATCTCTTGAATACTTATAATACCTAATACAATGTAAATAATAGGTAAATAGTTAAGCCATATTATTTAAGCAATAATGACAAGAAAAACATCGGAACATGTTTAGTACACATGCGATTACTTTCCTGCGATTATTTTAATCAGCAGGTAGTTAATCCTCAGGCATGGAAACCTAAGATAAGAAGGACGGCCTATATGAATACGAGTCCCCTACCTGTCCTCTTCGACTAGAACATTGTGAAAGAAGAAACTGCTTTTATGCCTCCATATCTTTTATTTCTCCTATATTCCCTCCAATTAAAAATAGCATGGTACCAGGAATCTAGAAAGGTGTTTCAAAGATATATTTAAAAGAAAGAATGAATAAATAAGGGAGCAATTGATCCTTGCATCTCAGGTGACTCAAAGTTAATTATATCTCTTTAAAAATTTTAAATATCCTAGAAGACCTTATTAAGGATTTTAAGTATAAAAATAAAAGCAAATATGGTAAATTGTATTGAAAACAAACAAAAAAATAAATGCCACCTGTGATTTCCTTCCTGTAGGTATGCTCAGGCCTTTGTCTTCCTTCTGCTTAATTCTGTATTCCATACTTTTAACAAGTCTATAGCTAAACAAGAATCTTCTATGTGCCTAGCAGGAGGGGTGACGGATAGTGATTTATCAGATTCTTTCTATATTGGTGGCTGCAAGTTATGGCCCTCAGCACTTCCCAGTTGCTAGTGATTGATGGGTTTGTTTACTACTTCTCTTTTTGGTCTGGAGGGAGATACTGAGTGGGGTTTCTGCCAGCACTCTGGAAGGTTTGGCTGAGTTCCAGAGCCAAGATCTTTGCAGCCCAAGCTGTGTTTACGCCACGGAAGCCCTTGGGCTTTTTTGGATTTTAATCACTTTCTGAACAGATGCATTTCTGTTAGGGTGAACAAGGTACTGAAACTTGCACTCTGCTCATTAAAATCTAAACTCAGTTTGGTAATAAGACAGCATTCATTTTTTCCTTCTGAAAAATAAAATGAAGAAAAAAATAATAATTTCTTTCATTCTAATTCCTGCTTCTGCAGTTGCATTTGTGAGCAAAATTAAAGAGACTACTAAACCCATAATCTCAAATTATTAAAAACCTCTTTTCAGTTGAACAACAAAAAGAATTCAATGGAAACAAATATGTAAGATGCCAACAGACTCCTTGTGCACAACAAGGTGTAGAAGAAAGCACGCTGTTTGCTGTCTTTGGGAAAATAAAATGTGTGTATGCATGAGTAATTGTGGTTCACACACAAACACATGTTTACTTTTCTTTATCTGATAAGGTCCAGAGAGGGTTATTAATTGCAGACATGGGCTATCATACAAAAACAGAGGTTCCTTGTAATTTTCATAACACTATCCTATGAAGAAGGAGGGTGGGAAATTAAACCAAAATTAATAAAAGAAATTTTTGTAGCTTCTTGTGGCCAGAAAACATCATATATACCCAGTCCGGGAATTGACTTGTATTGCCTTTGTATGCCTGGCAGCCTCTCTCTTTTATTTCTCCACTGTTGTTTATGGCCTCCCATGAAAAGCCCATGGAAACCAGATCTGGTATTTTTATTGTGTTGAAATGATTCTGGTGAAAACAAGTTCTAAATAAACATGACAGGTGTCAAGAAAAGCAGCTGGATCTGGTTTAGAGCTCTAACAGATGGGAAAACAACTACACTGGAAATGGAGAGAAAGAACCTTTGATTCGCTGATACAGACTCTATTGTGGTTGTGAGTTTGTGAGCTTTTCCAAGAGTTGCTAGCCACCATCGTTCATCACATTGTGACTCTATGTTAGGAGTAAAAAATGACAAGAGAATTAAGTAGGAGAGAAACACCCCTTAGAAGGACAGGAAGAAAAGGGGGAGGCTCTACCTAGTTATCACAAATTTTGTTTGCAAAAATACAATGCTCTGATGAATAAATCTTTGTTGAAGGAAGCTTCTTTACGATAAACTGCTTGTGCTACAATAAGTAACAGAAATTTCATAAATTACGGAAAGCGATGTTGCTATGATTCCTATCATAGTAACCTCTGATTCTTCAAGACATCACAGTTGAGAGCTAAATGCTGAATCACATCAATAGTAACACATCATCTCATTAGCTCTACCAATTCTTGCAGAATCTCCCTTCTCCCCCATATTTCTCGACATTTCCAACTCATGCTTTGTCTAAGTTCACCAATCAACACTTTTTTTTTGTACTGGGGATTTAACTCAGGGGCATTCTACATCTGAGCAATACCCCTGGCCCTATTTTATTTTGAAACAGGGTCTCACTAAGTTGTAGAGGGCTTCACTAAGTTACTGAGGCTGGCTGTGAACCTGTGATCCTCCTATCTCAGCCTCTCAAGTACTGAGATTGCAAGTGTGATCACCACACCCAGCTCAATCCACCCTTTTCAGTTGTCACAGGTCAGGTGTCATTTTTTCCTCTTAACTCTTACCCTACCTTCCTGCAGTGTTCACTGCTGAGATCTTCAGGCTCAGTCTTAGGCAAGCACTTTCAATTGCCACCACATTCACAATGGGAGTTAATATGTTGGGAGTCTTTGGTTGCAAGTGACAGAAACACAGATTAATTTTGCCTTGGCTGGCTGATGAAATCCCATGGCACGATTGCAGTGGTCTCAGGAGTCTCCTCCCTTTTCACTTTGTTGCTTTATTCTTATCGCTTGAAAATAGTTTCCACTTCCTTTCCAAACCACATATTGGTAGTTTCTAATATTCATATTTTGTAATCTAGGCACCCAAAGGAGAAGACCAACTCTCTCAAACTGTAGATTCTGCAGGGAGGGGTTTCATTGGCTCTGTGCAGGTCAGATGTTCTTCAGTGTGTCAATCAACTGTGTTTATGGAAGAGTAATACTATGAGTGATCCAGTTGGGGTGTTGTGAGCTAGCATTGAAATTAACATAGACCAAACACATCTGTGTCTTTCCACAATGTCTGAATTTATTAAATAACAATAAATTCGCAAGCTACTGTCACTTTTGTGGTTGCAATTCATCAAGTATTGTGGATCATTTAGCAGTCATAAGCCAGGAATTCACAGGTTCTTTTATTCCATTCCAATCTTCATTTCTAATATTTATAACATTCAAGTCACACATCATACCTTACACAATGATCATATATATATATATGTTATGGCCAAGAAAGGGTTCAGGTGACCCTACGGTTCCTTGAGGCTGCACTAAGAGCAGAGGCAGAGAGCAGATACAAATGCTAAAGAGTCATTGCAAGTGGTCAGATAAGATTACCAACCAGGAAGCAAAAAAGGCAAGGACACAGAGCTGTCAGAACACTAAAATTATTCTAGGCCAGGGTTAGCCTAATGGCAGAGTTTCAAAGTGGTTCAAAGTGACTTGAAGCCCAGGGACAGAGTAGGAGTAGGATATTCCTTGCCTGTGAACTTTGTGATGTGTCCACTGGATGATCTGATAATAGGTGGGGCTTTAGCAGCATCCAGTCCTGGGTGCTTCTCCTTAAAGGGTCTCAGGTGAGGGGATTCCTTTATTAAGTGGTCTGGTGTGTTTGATAAGCTCATGTGCCTAGTTTTTCTGCTCCGGGGTTGATGTTGATAGCCCATGCATTCACATGCTTCTGATTCAATTCACTAAGTCCACAGGTGGTCATTATTAGCCTGATTCATTTATTAATCAGGTTGTGCTGGGCAGATGGTGTCTATTTACTTGTATGAACAAGGTATAGAATTATTCTACTTTGGGACTTCTACTCAAATTGGAGCAACTCATGGCAAACTACTGCTTTACAAGAATGGAGTAACTCAAGGTTAGGCACAGCCTGAAGATTACTGTTCTGTTTATCATGAGCACAGACTCCGAGCTGGCACAGACTGCTCTCCATGTGGAGTAGCAGTGCCCTCTGCCAGATGAGAGGATGGTGGTCAGGAAGCAGGCTGACTTTGTGACATGGCTGCTAAGTAGTCACATCTGTTTCCCTCACCGATGATTCCTGAGCATGTAGCACAGATCTTCTTAAGGGCAGGTATTTTAAAAATTGCAGAATGAATGGATTATGTGCATGTATGCTCATGCATGTAGTGTGCAGTGTAGGTCATAGAGCAGTGATGATGTGAGAATATAATTAGTTTTTTTGTATCAAAGGAATAGCTTGACAGGCTCTATTTTGTAAAACCGCCATTGTGTAACCTTGTGTGTGCTTATATTTTTTGTAAATATAGCATTTCCTGGAACTTATGAGTGCCAACCCCTCCCTTGGCATCCCCTTCAGCCAATGGCGTAAATATTGTGAGGCTACACTCTCACCAATAGGAACACAGAACAGGAGCCCGAACTGAAAATAAAAATACCCAGCAGTTTTCTACCATGCTGTTCTTGCCCACCTAACTTTACTGGTGGCAAGATCCCTTTTTGCAAAAAGTAAAGTTGCTTGGCCGAACCACTTTTGAATATGTGTTTTTTTTCCTTATGGCATGATGGAAATTTATTACTAACAATTTGGTGACCCATATAGGGAATTCAAATTATCACTGGAGGGTCATGGAGACTTCTCTCCAGGGAGACACATCCCATGAAACAGAGGAGGTACTGCCATTCCCTGGCTGACAATGGACCCCAGTGGAAAGTGTATCTGCAATGCGAGGAGACCAAGGGAAAAAAATGATGGGAGGTGAACAAGTATTTCCTTGGTGGTTGGAATATCTTGGGGTGAGGGTCAAGTGTAACTAATGGAGACATATGAAGACACCTAAAGAAAGCAGACCCCAAAGATTATAGTTTTCCTATGAGGGGCCTGGTCAGAGGGGGAAGCGGGGTCAGAGTTCAAGAAACTCCCAGAAAAAATAGGGGGGACTGAGACTCTGGAATCATACAACCAGGGACCAAGATGGTGCTCTTGCACCTCTAGGCCCAAGAAAGGTTGAGCCTTTACTAAGATTAGAAAAGGAAGGTATCTAAAATAATAAGGCTAAGAACAAAATTTCTTCTGATAGTCTCCTAGGCCTGAGGTAGGAGAGAAGAAATAAAATATTTGGTAGAAAGGAGACAAATGGGAAGGCAGGGGAAATATAATTTTAAAATTCAGAAACTTCATAATCCTTGGTCTCGCTTTACAGAACCTGCTGTTCCTTAGACAAAGCCCTAAATGGGCCACACTTTTAATTATAATAGCAGACCTGGCCTTTTTCATAGGCAAAGGTCTTCAGTAGGCCTGGTCTATACACTGTTAATAACAATAGGCCTGACCTACCATCTTTAATCATAATATTCTAGTTAACTAAAATTCCCCAGGAAGTCTCATGTTTGGCAAGCCCCAAACTCCATCTTCACACTTCAACTTCCTCAGAGAAAAAAAATCCCCAGAAATGTGGAGAACCTGAAAATTCAAAAGAAAGGAGACCAGGCATTCCATTACCCTATTCCTGCTATGTGCCCCTAGCCACTCCCCTCCCTCGGTCCCCTATAAGAAAAGGATTGCAAAGATCCCAAGGCCCTCTCGTACTCTCGAGGTGGCCTGCATTCTCCTTTGAACATGTATCCCCACTTTTCCTAATAAAACCTCTGTCTTTGTCTCTGACCCGCGTGTGCTAAAATTCTTTTCACCACGAAAGCCAAAGACCCCAAGGGTCCTAAGGTGAGTTTCCCTTCTCCAAACTGGGGAAGGAAATCCTCAAGACTTTTCATGGAATTATCATGTTTTCCCATGACAGGCCTAATGTTACAATATCGAGGAGAAAATTCATGGATTTAGGGCAAAAAAAACCAACATTCTGTTGTTTCATACAACAGAATGGCTCCAAATACCTTTTAGTTCACATGACTTATAAATCTTTAACAAATACAAGCTAGCCAATTAGGATTGTATTGCTTGCTTCAGTGTAATATCGGGAGGTGTAGTGTCCATTGTTACGATCTGTGTGAAACTTTGTGTCAGGCCGAATTTAAAGATGATGGACTGACTAATAAAATAGGCAGACAAAAATCTCAAACAGCAAAATATCCAAGCTGCCTTATGGATATTGATGTCTGCATTAAGTAAATTGTACACTAAATTTTGGGAGCAAAAAGAAAAGCAGAGACTTTATAAATTTGCAGTTTGGCCAGGAAAAAAATATGTGTGCGTGTGTGTGTGTGTGTGTGTGTGTGTGTGTGTGTGTGTACACAGAGAGATGGTACTGTAAAAAAAAAAAAAAAGCAGATAGCTGAAGAAAGTTTTAGTGCTTTGATTAGAAACAAAGAAAGGATTGCAATTAGGGCAGTTAAACATTTTTATATAAAAAAGGTCTGAAGCCAGGACAGTTGGTGACCGTTTTAGTAAGGCACCCAGACTCCTTCCTTACAGCCATGGGCATAGGGAAAGCTGAGAAACCAAAGCTGAGTGTTACAGTGCTAAGTGTGCCATGCTGGAATTTTCCCTTTCTGGTTTCTAAGGCTGCAGCATAAAGCCACCAGCCTTTTCAGTCATAGCTGGGGTTTTCCCCATCCTGACTGTTTTTTTGCCCTGTTTGCCTCAACATCAGCAAGAGACAATATATTTGTTTTATCAAATGTGTTTCATATATGTAAGGAACCATTTAAGATTATTTTCTTTTGGATATTAACTAAATATTCTTGCTGAAAAGAAGTATTTTGTCTAAATTAAAAGATTTCTATAAGGATTGTCTTAAATGTAAGGAAACTCAATAAATAAAAAGATATTTATTGGTATAAAGGTGGGTTGAGGTGTGTTGCAAATCATTTGCAAGTGATAAAAATTATTAATTTTTTAAAGTCACATTTAATGCATTGATTCTATGTTTATAACAATTATGTTTTCTTTTCTTTTTTTTGCGGTATTGGGGATTGAACCCAGGGACATTCTACCTCCGAGCTATACCCCGAGTCCTAATTTTTATTCTTTATTTTGAAACAGGGTCTCACTAAGTTGCAGAGTGCCTTACTAAGTAGCTGAGGCTGACTGCGAACCTGGATCCTCTGTTCTCAGCCTCCCAAATCCTGGGATTACAAGTGTGTGCCACCACACCCGGCTGCAATTATGTTTTCTTAAGACATTAATATAATCTTGGTAAAAGTTTACAGAAACTAGCCTAGAATAAGTGTTTGGCATTTTTATTAAGATAATTTCCTATGTTCTTCATATTTAAAATAATAAGGTTTTCTATTCTTAGTGACATTTATGAAGAACTTGTTTAAGAGGAAAGGTTTTATGTCTTATCAAGATAATCTCCTGTGTTTATTAGGCCTTTGGATACTTAGTAAATTGCATTTTAGCAGAGTAAGGGTTTGAATGGCTGTGTTTTATAGCCTGCTAAATGATCACTTTGTAACTCAAGATGTTTCAAGGTGGTAGATCCTAAAGTTATTTCCCACCATTTCAAGTCCTTTCTTATCTCCTTGGTAAACATTGAAAGAGAAAGCACATATGGGGAACACAGGAAATTTGTCTAATGAAATGAAGGCACCATAGGAAGAAGGCTATAAAGAGAGGGGAAAGGGTGGCATTCCAGGGGAAAATGCATCTGGAATAGACCATTCTTGGGAAAAGAAAGGTGGTCTGGGGCAATGGGTTAAGCTCCAGAGATGGGCTCTGGAGCAATCACTTTTTGGGAAAGGAAAGCAGCATGAAGTGTTCCAAGTGTTGAGTCTTGCAGTCCCCTTGGACACCTTCTTTATGCGCATTACATTTGGGTGATTGGCTGCCTTTTCCATGTTGCAGTTTAGTGACCCTTTGCAGTTTCTCCACCCCCTTTAGCACAGGGGAGGAGTTCAAAATGAGCAGGGATCTGCCAGTAGACTTCTGGTCTGTTCCAGCTGACCCCATCTTCTAACGTCTAGCTAGCTACCTATCAAAGATAAATGAACAACTATTACTTTGGGTTACTATATATATTTGATACCCTATATATGATATATACATATATCTGAGAGCTAAATATGCTGTTCATCTCAGGTTATCTAAATATTTCAAAAAAGTGTATAAAGTTAGATATATGAGTTTTATATACAGGGCATATAAATAGCAGGGTAACCAATAAGTGATCTGTTTATGCAGTGTGTATTGTATCTGAACCTTAATCATATAAAATGGGTAATGAAGTTATTAAACTTATGCCATCATATGTTAAATACCATTCAAAAGTCCCTATCATTTAAGACCTGGTTTATATCTATTTGCTTTGACTGAATAAATGTTTTATTATATTATTGTAAAGGGAAAATACAATTGTTCATCAGATAATATGCCTATTGGTGATTATTAGTACAGTTTCCTAAACTTAAAAAAGGTCTAGAGCTATTCTTTTATTTTTGCCAATGTTGCTAACCTCCATAGACCTGTAATTATAGTTATCTTACTGAGCCATAGATTCTGCTTTTTACTCTAAACGTAAATGCTAAATTAATATATTTTAACTTTAGTGTAACTGTGATGTTAGTTATTACTGGCTTCTTTGTAAGTTAAATTTATTTGTGTTTCCCAAGTATCTTATGAAATGCAAAGCTTAAGAGAATACTTTACCAAGCCATTGTCCTCTAAACAAAAAAAAAAATGTTAATAGTGATAGCCTTTTTCAGGCTTATATTTGTATTTTCTTAAATTGTCTTATGACCATCTTCAAGCAAAGATAATTAGAGGTCTCAAACACATGGCATTCTAAACCATACCACTCTGTTGATAAAAAAAAAAATGGGCATTAATAATAACATATATGTAAACAAGTAAAATTTAAATGGGGATTTGTTTATATCATCAAACCAATATTATCTGGACTATTATACAAACTGGATTTGTTTTGTCCCTAATAATTTTGTTTTGTATTTTCCTTGTATATCTTTATCACTGTTCATTAACATTAAGATATACAACTTCTAACAGAATAGCCTACACTGTGTTTTAATGGCCATTGCCTGAAAAACAGGCTAAAATATTGACCCATATTCATTAACAAGGATGGGTGAAACTGTCCTACTGAGTATTCAACAACTAAGACTTGAAGAACAATCAGGAAATAAAAGAGCTAAGGAGAGAACAGCAAATATTTTGGCCCTTGCTCTCCAGGTCAAATAGGATCCAGACAATGATGGGACACCTAAGGGCTCTGAAATTCCAGTAAGTCACCCTATCTCCTAATTAGGGGGATGGTAAGGACCTCAGAAATTAAGAATCCTCAGTAGTACATATTCTGTAAAAGGGGAAGGTCATTGAAGAAGGAAACATCCCCAGTGCTTCAAGGGGAGCCATGTGGTCAGTAAGACCATGACCCAAATTGGCATATGGCACAACTGATAGAGGAAAAGTCTCACAAAGTTTCCGAGAATAATCCAAAGAAGATTTAACTGACCTTAATAGGAAAATAATTTTATGAAAATTTATGTACATCCAACATAGGGCTACTTACTTGGTCTTGAATACCCAGCAGGAAATTATAACAAAAAAAAAAGTGTGCAATTCTGGAGTATAAGGAGAGAACCATACTCATGGAGTCAGTTAAAGATCCCCACTTAATTACATTATAATTTATTTATTTATTTATTTTGTAATGCAAGAGGTTGAACCCAGGGACATTCTACCTCTAAGCTACACACCAAGCCCTGTTTTTATTCTTTATTTGAAATAGGGTCTCACTAAGTTGTGGAGGGCCTCACTAAGTAGCTGAGGCTGGCTGCAAACCTGCCATCTTCCTGTCTCAGCTTCTCAAGTACTGGGATTAAAAGCACACATCATCACACCTGGCCTACATTATAATTTATCATAGTACTTCTGGTTTTAGATTCACAGAAGAGACATTTCACTGATGCCCCAAATCTTTCTCCAATGGAATCCTCATAAGATGCTATGAAACTAAACCTGTTCCTCTTGAGGTTTTGCAGATCCAGGACCACTGACACCTAAAGCAAAAATCAAGATGCTTGATGTACAGAAGGCTTGGCCAAATATGTGAAAACAAGAGACAGATAGCTGTGGATAACCCTAATAATAAGCAAATTATTAGTACTAGTGGATAGGGTGATAGTATTCAGTATGCTAAATTGTATACCATGTTTGTTTTTGTTTTTATTGTTTGTAGAGTGAATTATATTATAATCAGGAGAGATATGTCAACTATACCTGAGTTACCATCAAGGGAGTAGCTAAACAACTAGATGCCACCAGTAGAATGATCTAGGAAAATCATTTAGCTCTAAATATGAATTAGCCGAGGATGCTGGAGTTGATGACACCTTTGAGAGCAAAAGTTATCATATGCTAACAGAATTTGAAGAAAAGAGTAGTAGTATATTGAAAAAAAGGGAGGAATTGTGAGAATATAATTAGATCTTTTCTATCAAAGGGATTGCTTGACTTAAGTTCCATTTTATAAAACCACCATTCTATAACCTTGTGTACGCTTATATTTTTTGTAAAGCTATCATTTCCTGGAAATCATAAGTGCCAACCCCTTCCTTGGCATCCCCTTCAGCCTATGGCATAAAGACTGTGAAGTTATGCTCCCAATAGGAACACAGCACAGAACCTCCACACTGAAAATAAAATATCCATAAGTTTTCTGTCAGGTTGTTCTTGCCTACCTAACTTTACTGGTGGTAGGATCCTTTTTTGTATAAAGTAAACTCGCCTTGTCAAGCCATTTCAAATGTGTGTCTTTTCTTACAACACCATGGAAATTTATTTTTAACAATTAGAAGAGAAAGCATGGGCTTCCTTGTGTTCATGTCCCTGTTATTTCCCACAGATACCTACAGTAATAACACTGAACCAAACTGAAGGACTTTCATAGTTCCAACATCATGCTGATTTCTGATACTGTAAGACTTTGCTTTAGTCTCTTTTGTGTTCTGTGCTTCATTGAGGAAAAAAGAATTCCTTACCTGTGGCTGCTGTGCTGTGGTCTCTGTTTCTAGCTCCTGAGGTCAGGCTGTGCTAGGGCTGCTCATCCATGTCAAGTCAGTCTCACCTGGGAAGTGAAGACAGACGAGTGTGCATCTTGTTCTCGCAGACCACATGGGTTTTCTATTCAAATCAGGAGAACTCTGTCTTGCTTCCAAGTCTCAGGCCTTTCAGAGATGCTGCCTATAGTCCTGAAGTTTTTGGAGATTTTTATGAACTTTTTTCAGCATCATTTGCATGTCTTACTACCTGGGACTCAATTATGGGCTCATTGCTGGGGGGCAGACTTATATCTCTAACTGCATTCTGCAGGCAAATTCCTTTTCCCTGTGAGGTTAATGCCTCTAGACTGAGTCAAGTTTGTGTTCCTGAGTCTCCTACTTTAGTTATTTCCCACATGCTCCTGTGTTCTTCATGCAGCTCCCACTGTGGCTCTGCTCTACCCCTAGACGTGTCTTGGCATGGCAAAATCTCAAGGTGCACATATTTTATGGTGAAACTGGGACTCTGCAGTTTTTTCTTTCTTGTTGAACAGAAGAAGAATATTATAATACAAGTTCCTTTTGTCTATTTATAGTTATGGAGAACAGGCTGTCTGTGCCCTGCTCTTGTCATGGGAGAAGGGTTGGTTTCATGAAGCATCCAAATGAATTTCTATTGGGAGAGAGGGGAGCACAGCTCAGGACTGACAGGGTCCTTGCCTTACATGACAGAAAATAATTTTAGCAGGAGTCAGTCAGAGACATAGAGATTTATTTAGGAAAGCAAGAAATATTAATTCAAAGGAGACTGTGGGCCATCTCCAGAGTGAGACAGGCATGTGTTGGGGTGCAGGGCTCTTCTTTTATAGGAGACTTTTGTGAGGAGTTTGTAGGAGCAGGTTTGTTAGCATGATATCAGTCCGGTAATCACAAGAAGATTTAGGGTATTTTAGTCATCTTCCAGGTCTTGATAGGGCCTTCACTATCTTATCAATAGGTATCTCTTTTGTTTAAACTATTCAGGGATGACTAACAGTGCCCAAGGAGGTTATTCTTATGTGTGTCCTCTGTCCTCTGACCAATATGTATCCTGCTTACATATTCCTAGGTTGGATAATTAGCAGTGTTAGGAATTTTGCAAGTTAGGTAGTGAATTTCTAGTATGATGTCCAACCACCTTTGGGTCTTTTGTTTGATCTCTGTTGTCTGATCAGTAGATACCCCTTTGAGGATAGTCAAGAATGCTGAGGGTAATTAGTAAAAATTTTGTAAATTCTTCAGAAACTTGAGATTAACAGGCCTTGGCCGTGCAGGGGAGGTCATGCTGATAGGCGTGGCTTGAGGAATAAGGGTATTGAGGATTTATGTCACAGGTTTTCATATTAAAGTAACATTTTCCTTATTCTCCTTTCTACCTATTTCTTTTATTCTGCCTCATTTTGAGTTACTTCATTTTGTAAAGCTGTAGTTTGCCATGGGTTACTCCAATTTGAGTACTAGTGCCAATGTAGAATGACTCTATATCTTGTTTGTACAAGTTAACAACCACCATCTGCCCAGCACAACTATAGGACAAACTAATGATTTGTGCTGACAAATAATGACCACCTGTGAACTTAGTGAATCAGTAGTACATGAATGCATGGATATATCAACCCCATGTCAGGAAGACCAGGCCCATGAACTTATCAAACACAGTAGACCATCAAACCCCTACCTGAGACACATAAAAGGAGGAGCCACTCCAAGGATGGCTGCAGCAGCACACTGACCCTGTCGCCTGGTCACTCATCATGAGTCTTGCCCAGGAAAATTGCCACAGCAACAAATCTCTGAATCTTTGTTCCTGTGATTCAGTTCAGTGTGGTTTTTCCTGTCCGTGACAATGACGCAAGGCCTACTTCAAGCTAACAAATCAAGCTGACACTCTGAAACCTCCATCCATCTGGAACTTGGCCTAGAATAAGTTTAGTGCTCTGACAGCTCTGCACCCAACAAGTCCTTCAGCTGATTTGCAAGCTTATCTAACCTCTTGCAGTGACCCTTTTGCATTTGTATCTGCTCTCTGCCTCTGCTTTGGGTGAAGCCTCCTGAACCTGAGGCCATCTTTTTTAGCTTTTTGGTAACCTATATGTATATATCATTGTGTAAAGTGTGATGTGTGACTTAAGTGTTATTGCTATTAGAAATTACAATTGGAATGGAATCAAAGAACCTGTAAGAGCTGGGGTTGGTGGAGCATGCTTGTAATCCCAATACTTGGGAGACTGAGACAGAAGGATTGTAGGTTAGCAGTCAGCCTCAGCAACTTATTGAGGCCCTCAGCAATTTAGTAAGACCCTGTTTCAAAAGTGCAAAGTGGACTGAATCCTCCACTTCTTTCTTCAAATGGTGTGGCTTGTGGATTTATTTATTTATTTATTTATTTTTAGGTACTAGGGATTTTACCTAGGGACTTCTACTTCTGTGTTACTCATTGAGCCCTTTTCATGTTTTTGTTTTGAAACAGTCTTGCTGGGTTGCTGAGAGTCCAACTATGTTGTTGACCCAGTCTAGAGGCTGTCCTTGAATCTGTAATCCTCCTATCTCAGCCTCCCAAGTACTGGAATTACAGGTGTGTGCTAGCATGCCTGACTGAATTTATTGTTATTCAATAAATTCTGACACTGTGGAAAGAAATAAAGTGCTTGATCTATGTTAATGGCATAGCTTACTCATGACACCGCTATCCTACACAGGACTATAAACAGGAACAGGCTTAGGTAAGATGGTGAATGCTGGGGAAAATGTCTTCATGGACTCCAATTTTCTTGCTCTGTGTCTACTTTTTTCCTCTGGATAAAGATCTTCCCCTACCCTGTGGCATAAATACACTTTGGCATTTTTTTTTAACCTTTTGACCCCATCTTGTAATATAATTATTTTCTGACGCACTTGTGGCAGAAAAGTTTTTGTTTAATTGACTCTGGCCGTGGAAGGAGAGCTATTCTTTGGTTTGTGTTTGAGGTGGTGTTGGGAGGGTAGGATTAGAGTCAGTCCCAGGAGCCAACTTGAGTTCAAACTTTTAAAAGGAGACTAGATATCAGGATGAACTATGAGCCCTGCCCCTTTTCCTCTCTGAAGATTTGACATTTCCTTAGAGAAGAAGCCAAGAAGGAGTAGAGTTCACTGAGGTTTATTTCTTGGAGTTTTGTGAGTGGAGAAGTAAATGCTCATTGTCATCTCCTCCACTGGGACCAAGAATTAAATCTGGAGTTTCCCCAGCCTCCACCATCACCTATTATTTTTCTCCCTCACTCTATTTTTTCATCTTCCCTGGTTGGAATGCAGGTCAACCTTTTAACCTTTATTACTCTTTATCTCTGAAGTGCATATTTTCCCCCAGATTTATTGCATTTATTTCTTTTAAATTTGAAAAGAGTACTGACACAAAGACAAGAATTTGGAAAAAAGAAAAGTTGAAAAATACAAATACTCACTTTTCTAATACAAAAGAGTTCAACATTTTATTATATAGTAACACCTTTCTGGTTTATTCTAAGCATAATTTAAAAAATTATAAGCAAATAGAAAATTGTTAATTGCTCGAGAGTAAACTATGCCTCTTATTTTTGCCTTATTCCCTAAATGCCTTTTTTTATATTTTTGCATGGACTTCATAAGTAGTTGGTATGTATTTAACATAAATTTAGTATTTAATTATGTTTTCATCTCATGATCCAAAGCACTTCCTTATTTGATTTTTAACTTCTGGTCAGAAAGCATCTAACAATGGAGTCTGTTTTAGAAAAGTCCTCTTTAATAATAGATGTGATGCTGCACTGTGGAGCTTAGAGCTCCCATGATAACTGAATTGGGTCATAAGACCAAACAGTGTTGCTGTTTGAGATAGCCCAAAACAGCCATCTATCAAAAAGTTCAGTTGGATAGTTATATAACCCAATGTAAGAGGAAACGTGTTTTATTTGATAGATGGTCTTAATGATGGAAGCAAATTTGCTGCTTGTCAGGCCAGATCAGGGGCCACTCTGAGGCTTTTTCTCATTCAAAACTCCATTTCTTTATGTCTGCCCCTGCAAACTAAGCAAATTACATGTTTTTCTTTCCATTGATGATCTGGGTAGAAATGACAGCCTCTTGCTCATGATTTCAGCTTGCAGACAGTAGAGGATTAAGCTACTTTCCAGATATTTCAAGTTATCTCCTAATGCTGGTTCCCCCAACAAAACCCCAGAGTAATTTTCAACTGCTTCAATTATCTGGGAATTTCAAGTGAATATAGACTATTCAGGCCCGGGGTGTTTTTAAATTGCGCTTTAGTGTGTACATCATTTATGTAGGAGAGAAAAGTGTGCGCATCACTGCAAAGGTCTGAAACGATTACTTTAGAAACATAGTCTATCCTGAACTAAAAGGGTTTTAGTTCAAGTTTTTCCTGGTCATCTGTTTTGAAAGATTTCCAGAAGAACACCCCTGAATAATTTCCTGCCGCTTAATTTCAGAGCTCTGCTTGTCACAGCTTTACCTTTGGCATTCATCATCCCGGCAGTGCCTGAACCATCCCTCCCTCTTGGGAAGGGGCCCAAGCCAGAGTTGCATGAATCTGCTGGGTCCCATAAAATCAGACATCTGGACCCCCAGTGTCCATGACAGCAAGAGAAAGGCTGTGGAGAGCAGGTGCTCTTTGTATTTTTTTTTTTTTTTAATGTGAGTCAACCCCTAGCTATTAGGTTGCAAGTTTTATTATATTTTATTTGATTCATAAATACTTTTAGGAAGAATTTATATGAAGCAAGTAATTTGAGAGTCAGCCATTTGGCTTGTGAGTTTGACTTCTCTATTCTTCATTGTACCTCTTACATTAATTTCTGATTCTAATCTTACCTGCTAGAGGAGGTGATTGGGCATTTTGTACTTTGAAGAATGTTTACAATCCCAACAGCTATAATTGTGCCTTGAGAGCCAGATCATGGCAAAAGGAGTGAAAAATCCTCTCAGCATATAAGTACAGCATCAAGAAACAGTGCAGGGTAGGTTCAGGCCTTAAGATGTGGCCATTCCATGTATCTGGGGTAACTGTTTTATTTTGTTATGTTTAAATGTTTTAATATTTTGGCAGTTGTCAGATGTTTTGGCCTGAGAGTTACTTTACACTTTTAAAAATTATTGAGGTTTCCCGAACAGTTTTTGCCTCAATGTCTTTTGTCTGTCAATATTTGCCATTTTAGAAATTAAAACGGAGAAATGGAGAAAAAAACACTCATGAACTTATTTAAAATCCTAGTCAGCCGGGCGTGGTGGCGCACGCTTGTAATCCCAGCATTCGGGAGGCTGAGACCGGAGGATCCGGGTTCGTGGCCAGCCTCAGCTACCTAGTGAGGCACCCCGCAAGTTAGTGAGACTCGGTTTCAAAATAAAGAATAAAAAAAACTAGGGCTGGGGGTATAGCTCGGTGGTAGAATGCCCCTGAGTTCAATCCCCAATACCACACACACAAAAAAAAATCCCAAAGTTATAAAACAGTTGTATGTTAATGCAAATAACATGTTTAGTAAAAAAAATCTTTTCTAAAATATAAAAGAAGCTGGGCATGGTGGCGCACGCTTGTAATCCCAGCATTCAGGAGGCTGAGACCGGAGGATCCGGGTTCGCGGACAGCCTCAGCTACCTAGTGAGGCACTCTGCAACTTAGTGAGACTCTGTTTCAAAATAAAGAATAAAAAATGGGGCTGGGGGTGTAGCTCGGAGGTAGAATGCCCCTGAGTTCAATCCCCAGGACCGCAAAAAAAAAAAAAAAAAAAAAAAAAAAAAAAAAAAAAAAAAAAAAAAAAAAAAAAAAAAAAAAAAATGTAAAAGACAATTTAGTGTGAAAAGCTGCATTGTTTTATACTTTTTGACATCTCTTAATATCTAATTTAGTTCAAGACAGCTCAATTATCATATCTACTTCTGAATTCATTCTGTTGTGGTATCTTATTTTGGTCAAAGCATGTATAAATATGTAGTTTGAAAAGAGATTTCAATAGCCTTAAGAGCCACTGTGAGTAATTTTTTGGAAATCATACCACAACTGGGCAAATAATAGTTTCTTAAAGGTTAGTAGCAAAGTGGAATCTAAAGCTATATCGATCGACTTTCCATGCAGTTACATTAAAATTACTTTGAACCCCTTGTCTGTCTTGCGATGCGACAGGATCTTTTACTGGTTGATGATACCATGCTTTGGCTGTTTGGGAACTGTTAGGTCACTGGGTTAAGCACATTTTCCAAATGTTGACACATTTTATTACACAATAGGCAGACATTACATTTATGAATCTCACCACAGACCCCATCAGAAAAGCCTTTCAGTATTGGGAGCTATCAAGCTCAGTGCTAAATACGAGTTTCCAAAATTCAAATTTTGGTCGAATGCTCAAATTCAGTTATTGGCAATGGATCTTATCAGTTGATTTCCTTAAAGTAACAGGCTATTTTGTTCATTTTTGAGAAAATATCTGCCAAATACTCAAGTCTGTCTGAATAACCACACTCAGGATCGTTGGTTGATCTTTCAAATAAAACTGATGTTGCATGAAAAGGGCAGCTCGTTCAGACCACAGCTCCAACAACGGCCCCGGCTTCTCTCCATGCTGACATGTGCTTTGGAGCGTAGCAGAGTGCTTCACAAGTTCTTCCCATTTGTTCACACAGAATATTAAAAATAAATATACTTGTTTTGAATTTAATAAAATTAATATATCTATATATATATATATTTACCACTGTATGAAGAAGATCAAGGGAAGCCTCCATTCCTTATTATCCTTCTAATCATTTTTATTGCAGGTGCCCTGTAAGAGTGTTGAATGCCACCCTTGATTTACATGTAAGTTCCAGCAGTTTTCCCCACTATTGCTTGTGCACCATCAGTGCAAATGTCAGCACTCCAGAAAAAGTCATTAATGTTGTTGTTGTTTTGAAAATGACTTTGACCTCATAGATCCCTTGAAAACGTCTCAGGGATCTAAACCCTCAACCGATTTTATTTTTGTTCTACATATTTGACATATTATGGAAGCAGACTAAGTGAAAGAAACTCGGGGATATAAAATTTTAATGGTTTGACAGATTGTCAACTTAACACAAGTTTTAATGCTAAAAGAAAATAGTGATGTATTTCCCACTTGCAAAAAAGAATTTCCAGAGGCAAAAAGTACATGATTCTTAAATTTGTATAAGAAAATGAGAATGAAAGATTAAATGCAAAATTTCTACTATTTATTCCTTCAACAAATATTTTTAATTGTGTACTATTTGCAAGGTACATAGAAATGGTAAAATTTAGAAATTATAAATATATCACAATATACTTTCATAATTTATTACTTAAAAGTATTTGTGCATATGTTCTATTGAGTTAATTCTATCTGCTTATTTAAGTGAACTTTTACTTCCCATTTCAAGTATCAGATCAGTTCTGTAAAATAGCCAATGTTGCTACAGAGTTAAACTGAAATGTTATGTGAAATCCAGAGTTCTTCTATACAGAATTTCTCTCTTTTACTTTTTTATTGACTCCCATTTACTTCAAAATGTTTATTTTTTAAAAAGTCTGATAGATGATTTTTAAAATTATTTTTTAAAAGAAACAACCCATTCTTATTAAAACACATTTCTTGGAATGACTATGAAATAATAATCACCTATCACTCCTACCTTCTTTTTCATTTTTATTTTCTGGCTTTAAAAACTCTGAATTCTTATACATCTATTGTAAGGTTATTCTTAGGTTTCTTTCATATTACAGTTTAAAATAATACTGGCGTCATGGGTGGGTAGCCCTGCTCTCATACTTTAAGGAGGATGCTTTATCGATCAAGAGCTCAGACCATGGAGTAAAGAGATTCCAATTTCATATCTACTGATTTCGGTAAAATTAATCTATATGGCCTAATATTAGTACCTGCAATCATGACGTTTAATTGAGATAATACACCAGTAGGATGTATTATCAGTAGTGACTGGCATATAGCTAACATTTAATGTATATTTGTTGTTATTATCATTATTATTATTATTTGTGGTACTGGGGATTGAATCCAGGGGCATACTACTTTTGAGTTACAGCCCCAGTCCTATTTTTTATATTGAAATAGGGTCTCACCCAGTTGCTGAGTGTCTCACTAAATTGCTGAGGCAGTCTCAAACCTGCGATCTTCCTGTCTCAGCCTCCCAAGTACTAGGATTACAGGCTTATTATTATTGCTTATGAGTTTCAGTGTCCTGAACATTTGCGTTGGATAAGATATAAGGGTTCTAACAATAACTTAATTATTTTATGAATGGTTGAATTTTGTGATGATGAAATTTCTGGAAGCTAATTGCTATCTGAAAAGAAAATCTGTTAATATGAGGAAGGCCACCAATTTACATATGCCATATGTGGATGTAAAAAGAAAACATACTTTATGTTGCAGTCTCTTTTAAGTTCCTAATGTGTGAGTAGGAGTATGAAACAATTTATTCTAATTCAGTAATTTTAGTCTAATTCAATAGTTAAGGCAATGTGTTAGTTTTCTATAGCTGTGACAAAATACTTGAGCCAATCGACTTATAAGGAGGGGAAGTTTACTGTGGCTCAGGGTGTATTTTGGTTTATTAAATCTCTATTTGTCTCAAAGACGAGTTCATGATTGCTTGGTCCTGCTGCTTTGAGCCTGTGGTGAGGCAGAACATCGTGGAAGGCACCTTTGAGGTGGAAAAGTTTGCTCATCTCATGGCAGCTGGGTAGCAAAAGAGAAGCAGGCAGAGGTCAGGGTTCCAAAATCCCTGTCAAGGGCACCCCTCTGATCACCTGACTTCCTTCTACTAGGTCCCACCTCCTAAAGTTTTCACGAACTCCCTATATCATCATAGGCTGGAGACCAAGTTTCTA
Organism: Graphiurus murinus; assembly: GCA_004027655.1. NCBI lineage: Eukaryota > Metazoa > Chordata > Mammalia > Rodentia > Gliridae > Graphiurus > Graphiurus murinus. The sequence continues at coordinate 1,757 of PVLC010004888.1, read as the reverse complement.
GTATATGAGCCTTTGGGGACATTTAAGATCCAAATCATAACAGGCAACCCCATGTTCTTTGGTCAAAATTTCAGTATTTTGGTGTTCTTTTCTCAACTTGCTCCTCTCCGGCCTGGTGTCTGGGTGGATTGGAGAGGGGGGTTCTATAGTGAAGGGGAAGAGCCTCTATTAGAAGAAACAAACACAAGCTCTATTTTCCTTGTCCTTTCCCTGAAGTCTTCTTAGACAGGTGTGTGGGGGATTTTCTTTCTTAGATCAGCGGTTGGAGTGGACACCAGCAGTGTGTCCTCCAATTCAGTTCATTTCTGTCACTATCTACCTGGGGATAGATAGTATCAGATCCCGCAGATGGAGTGCTCAGTTCTCAAGACCGCCCCCTCCCAAACCCACTTGAGATGCAAGCTCCTGGTTGTTTTAACCTTGCTTCTGATCCACTGGCTATAAATGAGCTTTCCCACAACCCCTTCCTTGGGTTCAATGAATTTGCAGAGCGACTCACAGAACACACTCACATCTACCTGCTTAGTAAAGAAGACACTGGAAAGGAGACAGAGAAGTCCAGGGTGAGGTATGGGGGACAGTGTGCCGAGCCTCCGCACCCTCTTTGGGTGCATGTTCTCCCCACACTGCCATGTGTGCAGCAAGGATGAAGCTCTGTAAAGTGTCTTTTTGGGGTTTTATGGAGGCTTCATTACACAGGCAAGATTTATTAAATCATCGTCAACTAGTGATCGGCTTAACCTTCAGCTCCTCTCTCCTCCCCAGAGGTTGGGAGCTGGGCTGAAAGTCCTAACCCTCTAGGCTTGTCTGGGTCTTTCTGAGGATCAGCCCCATCCAGAAGCTACCTGAAGGCTGCCAGGCATCAGTCAACTCATTAGCATGCAAAATGATACTACCACTTTGCAGACTCCAAGAATTTTAGGAGTTGTGTACCAGGAAATACACGCATATCAAATACATATTTTGCAATATCATAGTCTCTCCTATTTATTTTTGAGATTGGGTCCCCTGATCTCCATGGAAACGCCTCTTGTTTATTTATGACCATTGTGTCCTGTTAGCCTTAGAGGCTGAGGTTATTCCTTATTATCTCTAAATTCAGGGTCAGGCCTTAAGGTGTCTGTGATATCCTCTTAGTCTCTGGGACATTTGGCCCTCACCTCACTGACTTTCCAGTAACTCAAGTCAGACTATGAGCTGGCTTCTGTGTGTCTCCATGGGGTCAGGTGGAAACATCCATCTTTGGGGGAACTCAACTAGGACCCTCTTTCTTTTTTTTGTTTTTTTTAAATTATTTATTTATTTATTTATTTATTTATTTTTTAGCATGGATTTTTATACATTTCTTGGTTACAACAGGGTTAATTACACATTTTTGTTGGGTACAAGCTAGTACAGGTAAAGACATCCATGCACATATTTCTCATTAACCCTTCCCCAATTCCCACCCACCCTCCCCCTATCTCCTGGTCAGTTTAGTGGTTGACTTTGATGTGATCTTGTAAGTACATCATGCTCATTAGGGTGTCCCCCCCTCCTCCCATTACCTTCCATTAAGTAATTTTTTGTTCACCTAAGAATTCTCCTTCACCTGGAGTCCCTCTTATGTCCCATTTTCTCCCTAGCTTCCACATATTAGGGAGAGCATTTGATTTTTAACTTTTAGTGACTGACTAATCTCACTTAACATAATGTTTTCCAGTTCCCTCCATTTCCTTGCAAATAACATGATTTTGTTCTTCTTTATGGCTGAGTAA